>CM076583.1:231816504-232034004 GCA_034641835.2 Pinus albicaulis | reverse complement strand
ATCAATTGGAGCAGCAACACCAGTCCAACGTCACTGCGAGCATCAGAGGCTAGGGTAGGAAGAAGGGCAGGCCCAGGGTTGGGAAATTGCAGTGATTCAACCCACCAAAGTCGGAATGCAATAAATATTAATTGTAGCAGCAACAAAAACAATATTCCAAGGCCACTGAGAGCTCCAGAATTCAGGGGAGGAAGCGGGGCAGGAAGCCCCGGGAAATGGAATTGCAGTGCTTAAACCCACCAATGTCGGAATGCAAGACACATCAATTGCAGCACCGACAAGAGTCCAAGGCCACTGTGAGCACCAGAGGCCAGGGTGGGAAGTGGGTCAGGAAGCCCTGGACCGTGTCACATGAGGGCAATGAGGGTCGTGAGAAGAAGAGAGGGCGGAAACGCAAGGTCAAATAAGAGCAGGAAGAATTTGGGGTTTGAATTTGATGAATGCTGGCAACGAAGATGATTTTAATGATGAGGATCATAGAAATAAGGAAGAAAAAAATGGCTTTCTAGAGTACAGTGCACTAGTTTTTAACAAAAATCCTAAATGGCTTGCGCCACTAAATTTACGCAACGAGGGGTTGAAGGTTACCCCAACTCCTGATGTTTCCAAGGTTAAGAATACCAAGAAATTTGTTAGAAAATTGTAGATGGGTGTGGCTCCTGATACTAGATTCCATGATTTCTCTCGGTATATTCCAGCAAAGGAGAATAAAATGAAAGCATCTTCACAGAACAATGCGAATATGAATTTCCATCAGTGTAAAAGAAATGACAAAGGCAGAGTGGTCTATTGTTCCAAATTTCCAAATAAGTATTGTCTTATCTACATTTGAAGATGATACCCTTCGCAAATAGAAGATGAAATTGCACAAGTCTGTCCTTTTTGTCGGGGACACTGTAATTTCAAAGCATGCTTACGGTGAAATCCCAAGGTTAGAGTGCAAACATTGGGGGTAGCTGATAGGGTCCATTTTCTCTAGAACGTAATTTGCAGCGGCCTCCCCATGGTCGCTAAGATTCATCTTGAGAAAATACTAGAACTCGAGATAGAGGCCAGGATTTAGAGTAAACTAGTTGAAGCCTTGGAGATTACCAAGGCTAATGGCAAGGAAGAAAATGAGTGTCATTACTTTGACAACTGCAATACAACTCTAGTAAGTTTCCACAGAAGTTGCAAGGTTTGTAAGTATGATATTTTTCTGTCTTGTTGTCCTGAGGTTCGAGAAGGGTCACAGCCTGGAGGTGATTCAGGAAAGAGATCAGTTGAGGATTATGAGGCAGAGAATGAGGACGATGCTGAAAAAAAAAGAAATGACAGGTAAGTTGGATTCTGCACCATTAATTGATTTTAAAGTTAATTTTGATCTTTCTTCTATTTATCATAAGGTCCTTCAGCAAAAGCGTGCACAATCAAACCCAAATTGACCCATTCAGGCCAAACCCAAATTGACCCAACAAATTCAGTGATCTGAAAATGGAATTACTTGAAAATGTGTGCAAGTTATTCATTTCCATTAATTAAATGTGTGCAAAATTCTCCAAGTCTAGCTGACTAAAAAACTACTTAGATCTGTTCTAAAGATTGACTGTCGGGACATTTACTGGATATGTCACCTTTGATAAAGGATGAGATCCAGAGGCTACCTGGCCCTTTACAGACTCTCCCTTTAGAACTTGTAGAATTTAACACTCATAATTTCCATCAAATAATATGTGCAAACTATTATTCATGTCTTGCAATTGAAACAAAGTGTTTATGGAAACTGCTGATGAGTTTATGTGTGAAGGAAAGTTAATTTGACTTGTTGTTTAACATATTAAATCATAAATTTACAACAAGATAACTTCAGCATAACATGACACAAATGTTTTATGGGCATTTCACCCCTCCTGGGCTACGTCTACTGAATTAAGCCTCCAAAAATGAGCTTGTCCTCTTGTATTAAAATTCTCCAAAATGATAATACAAGTTTAAAAGTGTCTCAATAGAAAAATATCAATGCAAATATTGATTCATAAGACATGAAAAAGCTAAGAATGCCTTTCCAAATTCACCAAAAAGTGAAGAATTACCATAAACAATGATTTCTTCAATAAGGCCCTCACGGCTCCTTGAACTCCTCTGTAGCTTTTTGGGCTGTAGAAGTCCTCAAAAAGTTCTAAAACCTCTTTCATTAGGTTCAGAAGGTCAAAATTAGCTGAAAATTATCTTTGGTTCACCTCAAACAAAGAGGTACAACTCAAAACAACTCCAACCCCAAAATGGCCCTAGTGGCCCTGAAAACTCTCCTGAAGCTTTTCGGCCTCTGAAAGTATTCAAATAGTTCTAAAACCTCTTTTGGTTTTCAAGTTTCTGTGGTTATTGTTTACTGGAGAGCTTGCCGGATTATTTACAGTCTTCTGAAACAATTGTCGACGTTTCGAATCCCCACTGGGATCCATCTTCAGGACTTTGGAATGAAGATTTATAAGAAGGTGGAAATTAGCTGAAAATGGTCTTAGGAACACCTCAAACAGAGAGTTACAACCCAATATAGCTCTATTTCCAAAATGGCCCTAATGGCTCAAAAAGCTTCACTGAAGCTAAAATGGTTGTAGAACACCTTTACTTCCTCTGGAACCTATCTCAATGACTCTGTAATGCTAGAAATAGTCAAAAATGACTACTTTTTTACCACAAATGGTTAACCATAGCTCAACACAGCTCCAACTCCCTCTTGGCCCTCATGGCTCTCATTGTTGCCCTGAAGCAAAAGGGACTGAATATCAACTCCAATGGCTCTGAATCCTATTCCAATGGATTCATAATGCTCTGAATATCTGAAATAAAGAAAAAATTCATTCCAAAAGGTTCTCCCTCTCATAATTTATGGCAAAAACCATTTTTGCCCAATCTTCCCTTGAAAACCTCCACTAATTTTGGGCCAACTCCAGTTAAGCCCGAAAATTTTGGCGCATCTGCCAGATTTGGTGGGCGCACTCCATAAATAGTGGAAACCAATAACTGTCACATTAAATGTCACATGACGTGTTCACATGCACAAATATTCTGGCAGTTAGGGTGGAGTTAACCGCAGCTTAGCTCCCGATCTTGGCGGCGAGGTCACATCGGGTGGGGCTAGCCCTTAAATCCTCTGCCAATTTTTAATTTAAAATTTAAATAAGACTTTAGAACATAACAGGTTAAGAACCAAAGCGGTGATGCAATGGTAGAGTGTCTTTTTTACTCGCAGGAGTTCGGAGGTTCGACTCCTATGGAGTCATAAATATTTTACCACCAAAAATTTCTTCGAGGCCTGGGGCCATGTGGCACTCGATGATTGGCCAGAATTTCCAAAGTCAACCCACTAACCAACCTGCACTTGCCACGCGTCGAAATTGGATTGGTCTGAATGGAATATTCCAAGGAATATTCGAAGGAATATTCCAGGAATATTCCTTGGAATATTTTTTTTTTAATTTTTCCAATTTGGAAGTCAAACCTGGTCAAACTTGTCTTTTGCCTGAAATTGTGAATTTGCAAACTTGAATAACTTTCACATATAGTGTCATATTTGAGTGTCGTTTGCGGTGTCAGGATCGTATCAGCGAGGCCTATCCGATCGTTCAGGTTGAAATTTATTTTAAACACTTTCAATTTTGAGCTTTTTCCATGTTTTGGAATTGAGCTCCTGATCACATCTCCCAAATGAGAAGCTTTTGGACCCAAAAATCTCATTGAAATGATGAAACTGAACTGTAGTATAGAAAATGAGAGAATAAAAACATCTTCTTCTCTTCAGCTTCCAAAATTTTCCCTGAATTGCCAACTATTCACATGGCGAATTTCGTTGAATGAGCCATGTACTTGTGGCGAATCTCAACCAAGTTTTCTCACCATACCAATCTGCCATTCTAAAATTAGCAATGACCCTTACTGAAAATTGTGCCCTCTTTTCTTGCATGCTTTACCATCTCATGGAATCTTGCACCGCTTTGCATTTACACTTTGTTTTTTTGCACCAATCGACACCAAAGGGACCTTGTCCAACATGTGACATCAAAAAAAGGTAGGGGAATTTAATGGATATGTCACCTTTGATAAAGGATGAGATCCAGAGGCTACTTGGCCCTTTACAGACTCTGTCTTTAGAACTTGTAGAAATTAACACTCACAGTGATTTCTTCAATAAGGCCCTGATGGCTATTTAAACTCCTCTGTAGATTTTCAGGCTGTAGAAGTACTCAAATAGGTCTGAAACCTCTTTCATTAGGTTTAGAAGGTCAAAATTAGCTAAAAATGATCTTTGGTTCACCTCAAATAGAGAGGTGCAACTCAAAACAACGCCAACCCCAAAATGGCCCTAGTGGCCTTGAAAACTCTCCTGAAGGTTTTCAGCCTTTGAAAGTCTTCAAAGAGTTCTAAAACCTATTCCATTAGGTTCATAAGGTGGAAATTAGCTGAAAATGGTCTTTGGAAAACCTCAAACACGGAGGTACAACCCAATACAATTCTATTTCCAAAACGGTCCTTATGGCTCAAAAAGCTTCACTGAAGCTAAAATGGCTATAGAACACCTCTACTACCTCTGGAACCTATCTCAATGGCTCTGGAATGCAGAAAATAGTCAAAAATTACTCTTGGTTTACCACAAATGGTTAACCATAGCTCAACACAGCTCCAACTCCCTCTTGGCCCTCATGGCTCTCATTGCTTCCCTGAAGCAAAAGGGACTAAAGATCAACTCCAATGGCTCTGTAAGCTATTCTAATGGATTCATAATGATCTGAATACCCAAAATCAAAAAACAATTCATTCCATAAGGTTATCCCTATCAAAATTTATGGAAAAAACCATTTTTTCCCAATCTACCCTTGAAAACATCCACTAATTTTGGGCCAACTCCAGTTAAGCCTAAAAATTTTGGCCCATCTGCCAGATTTGGTGGGCGCACTCCATAAATAGCTGAAATCGCTAACTGTCACATTAAATGTCACATGACATGTTCACATGCGCAAATATTTTGGCGGTTAGGGTGGAGTTAACCACGACTTAGCTCTTGGTCTTGGTGATGAGGTCACATCGAGTTGGGCTAGACCTTAAATCCTCCGCCGGTTTTTTAATTTAAAATTTAAATAAGAATTTAAAACATAACAGGTTAAGAACCAAAGCAGTGGTGCAATGATAGAGTGTTTGGTTTGCTCGCGGGAGGTCGGAGGTTCGACTCCTGTGGAGTCATAAATATTTTACCACCAAAACTTTCTCCAAGGCCTGGGGCCATGTGGCAGCCTTTGGGCTTGCCACATGGCACCCGATAATTCGCTAAAATTTCCAAAGTCAACCCACTGACCAACCTGCACTTGCCACATGTCGAAATCTGATTGGTCTGAATGGAATATTCCAAGGAATATTCTAGGGAATATTTTGAGGAATATTCCAAGAATATTCCTCGAAATATTCCTTTTTTTAATTTTTCCAATTTGGAAGTCAAACCTGGTCAAACTGGTCTTTTGCCTGAAATTGTGAATTTTCAAACTTGAATAACTTTCACATATAGTGTTGGATTTGAGTGCCATTCACAGCGTCAGGATCATATCGCTGAGGCCTATCCAATCGTTCAGGTTGAAAGTGATTTTGAACACTTTCAATTTTGAGCTTTTTCCATGGCTTGGACTTGAGCTCCTAATCATTCAGGCAGTCCTGTACTTAAGATGGTGCATAATATTCCCCCAACCATAATTTCCGCATAATGTCAAATTTTGACAAACTATTTTCAGGTTACCTAAATTAGGGTGCTCTGAACAAAACCCGCGTGTAATAATTTCAATATTCTTCGCCAATTGATCATAAAATGCATCTTTTCACCTCCAACAATTCTGTACAAATCTGCAGTAACTAGTTAAAATTGACTTGTGGAGACTTCTGGTAATAAAAATCTTCGGAAAAAGAACTTAGTGAAACCATAATTAGTAAATCATGAATAAATCATCTCTAATCATTGAAAATGTAATAAAAATAATGATAATCAACCACGAGGCATGGGATGTGATTTAGCAATAAATGATGGAATTAGGATGTGAAATGAGTGTAAGGGTGTCGAAACTTAGGTTATGAATAATGTTACTACGTGATGGAAAAATGGGCATATACGAGGCTCAACATCCCCCTTTCCTGAGGGTTTTCATGTCATTATGCAAACAAATCTCTTGCTCATTGACAGATTCTTGACATTATTTTGTAGATGTTGGTTCTTGTGGGACAAAATCGCTTGAATATTTGAAGGTGTTGGTTCTTGTGGAGCAACACTCACCTGAATTTTTGGAGGTGCAGGTTCTTATGGATAAGCTCTCTTCAAATTAACATATCATATTAATTTACTAAACAATACAAGAGAGGGATGAATGAGGGAGAGATGGTGGATGAAATGAGGTAGTGATGGAGATGGTGAAAGGCTACTTGCATACTCTGTCATCGTAAGGAAAATAATTATGGGTAGTTTCCTTCATTCTTTCATGGTAGTAATGAATTCATCCTCTAAATATAATTCTTGAAGAAGACACTATAGGCACTGCTTTAATTAATGCACCATAAGGCTTTTTCTTTTAACATGGCCTTGTAATCAGAGTATATGCAGAGTGAATGGAAGGAAATAGAAGGATAATGGTTTAGGAAAGATGAAATGCGAGGAATGAGAAGTGGTGAATCATTAAGCTTCTTTAATCTTCTAATAAATTAGAGAATCATAAGCCAAATTTACCTTAGGTTTTATCTTTCTCGTTGATGTGCTCGAGGCTGTAAAATGAAGTGGAGGATGGAATGGCTAGAGATGATGTGACTTCTGATCTGATATGCTGAAGAAGGCTAAAGTATGAGTCGAAGAGATGAAGGATGAACTGAAAGTCTAAAGAATTAGTTGAAGATCCCTTTCTCCCCCATACCTGATGATTTCTATGTCCCCAAAAAACTAAGGAAAGGTGACTGCTACTACAAATGATAATGGAAATGCTGATACACAAATACAAATTGCTGCAAATTTGTGTCGAGATCTCAAAACCATATAGTCTTCAATGACTACACACCCATGTGAAATCTTGCTTATGTGAGTAAATGGTGTTGATTTCGAACATAAGCAAGAATCATTGGATTACTGACCATTGAGGATATCGTTAACCAATGCGATATATCCCACCTTTGATGTTAATGAGAATCAAGGCACTAGGTACATTCTACTAGCCATGAATGGATTTGTCGAAGTAAAATGGACTGCAGAATTCATCCACCAAGAAACATTGATGTATTTCTGTAGTAGATGATGAGGATTCTGGCCATTAAGGCATGCAGGCTCCTATGTACATTATCTAACCCTAACCTAGTCCCAGATAATGTGATGATGTCAATGGGACAAGGCTCGTTGGAAGGTGGGCCTTAAGGAATCCCACATCAACCAACTCGAGTACAAACATAATTACTTGAAGGATACATGATTTGAAGAACTCATAAAAAATTACAAAATTGATTGGGAACCTTGCCCACCAGTTACTTGGTTTTCAAGCAAAGTATCTGTCCAGTTATGCTAGACAAGCTTGTTTTCACAAAAGGAAATATTTTTCCCTTTACTATTCCATTTATTTATTTACAATAATAAATTTCCTACTACATAGAAGAGAAGACATCCTTCTTCATGTGAAATATAAATTCTCATGAAGCCATGTGTGGATTAGGTACAAAGACATAACTATGCCCAGATTTAACATATAAACTTTAAAAGGTATATGAGCATGAACAATAAACACCTTTGAAGATTTGATACAAAGGTTATTTGAATATGAGAGTCGTACTTTAACTGAATTGTAATTTGGAACCAATGCTCGATGTAATCCTGGTGGTATTGGCTCATTTCTTCTTTTGGACCATTTTGAAATTTCTCCTTGGCTGTGCCAAGAAAACTTGGATAATTGGTCTCTCGAATGCACACAAGGCTTGCTACTGGACATGGTGAAAGTTCTTTGATCTCAGGTTGAACTAGATGCTCCCCTTCGAATCTGGTACATGATTCATCGATCTCCTTGGTATATAGGTAGGAGGAATCAAGGGAGACTTCCAAATATTTTTTTGGTTGTGGAGAGATAGATAATATCCTGAATGCGGTCAAGATAAACTCTTCCTGAGAGGCAGATATCCCAACTACTACTAGGATTTGAGAAAGTGCCTCGAGGGACATTCTTCAAGTTCTCAATAATTCTTAAATTTATCCCGCTGGCTGATGATCCCTATCTCACAACATGGATTAGTATAAAGGGTTATTACAGCACCCCAAAAATGTTGTCTTTAAAGAGCTTGCAATTTTAAACTAAATGAATAAAAACTGTTAATTGCAATAAAACTCACCAAACTTACTCAGACAACCAAATTTTGGACCAACCCCACCATAGTGGATGCGTGGCTCTTCACTCACGTCTTACCGTACATTGTTTGCCCTTTTATTGTCCTGTAACAAAGATCACACACAAAAAAAACATTTGAAAGAAACTAGGATCTAATCCCTTTATAAGCACCTCCCTGGCAATGGAACCAAAATTTTTGGGGAAATATATTGCTATAATTTCCAACATTAATTTGTCAATCTGGGGCTCGTAAGCTTTTAGGTGCAAGCACAAGTAATGTAGGATCAGATCATCTATCCTAAACTAGGGTAAAAAATCAACTCAGTATTTAAATAAAAAACAAATAATTTAAATTAAAAATGTTGATTACGAAATTCAAATTATTTATCTATTGTAATGGTGATCATGACAAAACATAAATCAGTAAATCAAAAAGGCATAAAGATTAAATCTACACTAAGCTAATGAACTTGAAATCTAAGTTAAGTTAGTGAATGTGAAATTGGAACTAAGCTCTGGAGCTTTCTACTTCAATTCAATCAAAGAAAGACATTCAATGAAGGAAATACATTCACTCAAATTGCTTTAAGGAATATAAATTAATAATTCCCAAACAAACTAAAATCTTTTGTTAATAAACCTATCAAATTGAATACCTTATTAAATGCCAGAAAGAACCCTAAATTATAATTACTTATTCACAATCAAATTTTAAATTTTAACTATTATTCGTAAAGGAATTCTAATTATTATCTACAATGAGAAATTTAAGAAATTTAAAAAATCTAAGATGCAATCATAAATAACTCACAACAGAGAAAATGTCGAAACTTGTATTAAATCAGTGCGATGGAATATAGAATCTGAAATATTACATCAATCCCTCCTATGTTGGTGTGCATCGTGATCTTAGCCTCTACGTACTGCTTCCTTCCTTCTCTACATATTTCTCTTACTGTCTGCATACTACCTTATTCAGCTCTTTACATCTCCTTTTATAAACAAAAATTATTGCTATTTTATCATAACAACAAAACTAAAACATGCCTAAATCAATCATTAAAGAGAGCTATGGTTGGGCTTGTTCTGATCCATGCATGAATGCAGGAACTAATTGCTCTATTTATCACAAGGTCATTCAGCAAAAGCGTGCACAATCTAACCTGAATTGACCCATTTAGGTTGAACTCAAATTGACCCAACACTTTTAGGTAGTCTCATACTTAAGATGGCGTGAAATATTCCCTCGACGATAACTTCCTAATAATGTCGAATTTTGACAAACCGTTTTTTTAGTTACCTGAATGAGGGTGCTCTGAAAAAAATCCGCATGTTTGAATTTCAATATTCTTCACCATTTGATCAAAAAATTCATATTTTCACCTACAACAATTCTGCACTCAACTCTGCAGTAACTAGTTAAAATTGACTTGTGGAGACTTCCAGTAATAGAACTCTTTAGAAAATGAACTTAGTGAAACCATCATTAGTAAATCATGACTAAATCATCTCTAATCATTGAAAAACAAATAAAGCTAATGATAATCAACCACGAGGCATAGGATGTGATTTAGCGATAAATGATGGAATTATGATGTGAAATGAGTGTAAGGGTGTCAAAATTTAGGTTATGAATAATGCTACTATGCGATGAATAAATGGGCATATACGAGGCTCAACAAGCAATGTGAGGGATTTGGTACCAATGGGTGAATGCCCTGAATTCGGGACACTGTGTGACTAAGTGATTAGGCTCGTCGCACAATTCACAAACTGGGTCGGGCGAGTGGCCTCCATTTGTTGTCTTTGATCTGTTGGAGTGAATGTGTATGAGAAGGATGTAGGCTCCTCTTGTAGGTATAGTATGATTCTAGGCTCTCCCTCATCCATTTGCATGCGTGGATTTGAGGGATCCTACTGGTATGATTTCTCTAGTGCTTGCAGGGCATCCCTATATCATGGCATCTCTGGGCAATGATGGGTGTAATGCCCATAACGATTGCATATGACGCATGTGTGGTTGGTGTGCAATGATTTGCCTTGATTTTTCACGGCCTCTTCCTTTTTATGCATAATTGAGTTCATCCCATTTCTTTCGGTGCTTAGAAGAGGTTTTAATTCATCTAACTTCAGGGAAATATTGGTAGGATGGCCTACAATATCACATAATGTGCAAAGGTTGTAATTCCCTAGGTATGTTGGGGTTTTCAATTTTCTTTCCTTTTTTGTTGGTTTTGTTGGTTGCTTTAGCTGGCACTACTAAGAGAGTTCCATTAACTAGTGTAGCCTCCTGAGGGGTGATAGGGGTTATCCCTGTATAAGTGATGCCAGGACTTCCCAGCATGGATGGTGGGACCAAAAACCAGACATGTATTGCAAAAGCCATGTTCAACAACATACTAGTTGACAAGACTTGCGTTGAAACAAAACCAGGTGGGGGGTATAAAAATGGGGTTTGGGCAATAGCGTAGGGTAGGAAAGATGTGTCAGTGGCTTCGGTCTTCATACTACTGGTCTCCATATCTTGGCTACTCTAGGTGTTTGATGATAACTCCATGCACACCAGTGCCCTCATTGATTTCCGGGGCTACCTCTGGTATGATAAGGGGATCTCCTAGGATTGATCCTAGGATCGATGATGGTTTGAATTGACCGGGGCCAAATTCATGGTACCGCATGAGCGATTCTATATTTGTGTCTACGCAAGGTAGAACGACATCGAGAGTCGTCAAGGGTTTCTTATCATGGTATGTAAGTTGGTCAACGGTGATGATTTGATCTTCATGGGTGGAATATCATCACTCGAAAGACAAAGGATGCTATTGTAGTCATGGCATACGTATAACTTCACCCGAGGAGTATATTGTAGTCAAGATGTGCGTCGAAGACTTCAATTTCTATAAGTACCTTCTTTCTAGCCAAGTTTACAGGGACATTCTAATATAGACCAATGGGAGCTTAAGGTCAACTTTCGTATGCTCTAAGCATGATGTCAAATGGTTTCAGTTCATGTGATCCCAACTTTTTCCAAACAGATTTGGACATGATGCATGTAGATGATCCTTCGTCATTGATGCATCGATGTATGGTGATATTTTGGATTGACACCGATATATGGAAGGTGACTAAAGAAGGAAGCCTGGGGTTGGCTTTGTCTAGGTCAAAATCCATTAGGCATTAATCGGAGGGGTCGATTGTACCTAATGCAGAAAGTAAGGCTTTTTTCTATTTTGGGCATGATTGTCAGACTTGTAAGGCTGACATGGCAGTGGGAGATTGTACTAAATCATCCAATATGTTGTAGTTATGGGAAACTTTTGAGTGGTGTTCTATGCATCTGGTTGGCCCCTTAACTGCCTGTAGAATGGGCTCAATAGGTACTTTGGATATGGTCAACAGTGCAGTAGGTGCACTCGTGCTCATACCTAATGGGTTGGTGTCTAGATGGGCATCATAGTTCCCATTCCTTGATTGGAAGAACATTTCTTCGCTAGTCATGAAAATTTTGTGGCCCCCACTCCCAGTATCATTTTGGGGTAGTTGATGTTGTTGGGTGTTAACCACTCGGTGGGTGGAGGGCTCCTTCATTACAGTGGTTTGCTATGTAGGTCCCCCTTCTCCACGGTTACCCTAAATTTTTTCTAGTTCAGGTATTTCAGGATAGTGGTGTGTGTAATGGCTATACTCACCACATATGGCACAAGAATGGTTTTTCCTTAGACTATACCTCTTGTTATGCCCTTGGGAGTTATTTTTTGGCTCCGAGTTTTGATTTCGGTTGGGGTTGCCCCCAGATTGAGATCGTGGGAGGGAATTGCTGGTTACCACCCCCCTGTCTAGAATCTTCATTTTGTTTATTCTTAGGCTTCTTTCTTACACATTAGGAGGATTATTACGGTTCTCCTGGTCATAAGATTGGTGCTACTGAGCCTGAGATGGTTGCACTAAGTTCACCGACGCATTGTTCTACGATGGTGGATTTTGCACGGAAAAAGGAGAATATTGGTTTCCTTTTCCCCGGTTGGTGTATGGTTGCTGGGGGGAATCTATTCCATCAACATTCCTAGTTGAGTATTGGGTTTAGGTATGAGCGTCCCTACTGTTGGTGGTATGATGACATCGTATTTGTCATATTCTGCATTGGTGTAGATTGACTTTGGTGGTATCTTGGTTGCATCATGTTCTAGGTAGAATCATATGAATATCCTGGGTATTGGATACTATTGCCTAGGTGACCTTGGGTTAATTACCCGATCAAGCCGTCTGCGGTATTCGATGTGCTTGGAAATTCTCTATAAATTTGCAGGCACAGGGCATTTGGTAGGACATTGTAGATATATCCTGACTGGGTATAGATGAGTTCGAGCTACTGGGCTTTGCAAATGGTGTCCTCCTCAGAGGTAGGTCCTTGTGTCACCACATATTTTGAGATATCTGTTGTGAGAGTTTTCAAAAACAAGTCAAGTAAAACTCTATGATCGAGTTTGGCTTTGCACAAACTACGACATTGTTGCCATTCGTGGAGATGGTCCAAGATATGGACAGTTGGGTTTTGCCTAAAATTAGTTAGAAACTCCATCCCCGAATCATGGTGGATGGATAGCTAAAAATAATTGAGGAACATGGTAGCGAGGGCACTAAAGGCTCCATGCGAAGCATAAGCTTTCTCAACATACCATTTCGCAGGAGACCTAGTTAGGGTGCATTGAAACAATCTCAGTTGAATAGTATCATCAATAATAGTATTGGATGAACACCATAGGTGGAAAGTCATAATATGATTTCTAGGGTATTTTGGTTTCTTCCCTTCAAATTTTGGTATGTTTGAGGGGAGCTTCATGGGCATGGGGGGGAAATTAGCGCTATGTGTAATGGGGTATTTAATTAGCTTTGATAGATCTCGAAGGTTTAATGACGCTAAAAAGGGTAAATGAGTATTGACTGCCATTGTGTACTGTAGAAACACAAGTTTCTGAGTGTAATGGTTTATGGGGGATGCCTGGGGAATATTACCATGTGACGTACCCTGTTGTGTGTTCTGCTGACTCCCTGAAGGGGTGGTGCTCCTTTACCCTCTGGGATTTGTGGGAGGAGTTGAGTGTGGTGACCCTGCTGGGGTTTCCACTGGTGTGGTGTTGGGTGACCCTTGGGGATTTCCAACCAAAGATGCCCCAATAAAGGATGAATGAATAATGGTGGTGGTGTGTCATCTTTGACACCTAAATGGAAAAATACCTTACACTCCTCCCTCTAATGGGGGGAGGTCCAAAAAACTACTAGATTGACGAGGTCCTGTTGGGTCCGTTATGGTGTCGAATAGCTTAATCTTGGAAATATTTTTGGTTTACTGAGAGAAGGAAGATTATTATCAAAGAGAATATGATCACATTTAAAACAAAGTGAAAAAATAAGAGGTAAGTATTCCTTTAGATTAATGTTATGTGATCAAGTAAACAAAAAATATGGTTTCGTTGTTTTGTGTATGATACTCAAAAGCCTAAATAGACCTAATCATCCTTACACTCTCAAATGTAACTGGGCCTTGTGAAGATGTCTTCTGATGGGTACTGGGGCTAATGTCCTTAAAGAATTGGCGACGCTTACCAGTAGCCAAAGAATCGACCAAGGTAATGGTAATAGGATCTAGTGCTACCTACACCATCACCTATAGGGAAGGATGCCCTAGATTTGGCCACTAAAGTATCGTCATCCCACGTGAGCGTTAGAGTCTTGAGCTTCTTGGTATTCAACTACCAGTGACAAGAACTATATGGGTCAGGTAGCCCTAAAAAGTACCGTATGCACACATTGGGCCTAAGATTAACCCCCTCTGAAATGGGTCTCTGGTAACGCTCCCGTATTCTATTCCATGGGCGGATAGATGAATTTTAAGCTCCCTAAAAGGTCAAGATCTATGTTTCAAAATGTAGAATGACCATGACAACTTATTGGATGCCTACCCCCGATGGTCCTAACCTTAACTATAATTTATTTTGTGGCCTTTGTGGGGCGAATTTAGTGAATTCGACTAGTGGTTATTTTTAGAGAGTCTAAATTTTCTTAGGGTGTGCCTCAGTGAAGTAACTGTAAGAAGATGACAAAGTTCCCAACACACTGGATTCATTTTGGTCCAATGCTTACCGATGCTTCGTGTGTGATTTGGAGTGTACAATCAGAAGTGTTATGAGATGTGGATATGCGGTGATCATTTACAATCCTTCTCTAATTACTTTATGTCTGATTGTTCCTTTCAAAAATAAACGATGTGAGGATTTTGGGTTGCTTACACTTTGCCTAGTTAGAATAAGTTTTTCACTATAGGGAGATGGAAAATTATCTTAAGAAATCATTTATATGCATACCCAGGCTCATCGTGAGGTGCAAGGGTGGCATATATTACTTGCCTTCTTTTTTATAGTTTGGTCTCTTTAATATCCCATGTGCGGGTAGGGCCCACAGCCACGTGTCCGGGTCTGTGTAATGAGGGGTGCTACGCAAGGGCCCTCGCCCTCAGATGCTTCGGTGAGGTTAGGCCCACCCTTAACACCCTGGGATGCCACCCTCACTAACAGTTCAAGCTTTTGGTGTAGTGGTTGGATCTACGTGGTATAAAAGCTGAGGTCCCGAGGCCGAGACTCGCGGAGCGTGGTGGGTTGTAATATCCCATGTGTGGGTAGGGCCTGCAGCCACGTGTCTGGGTTTGTGTAATGAGGGGTTCTGCGCAAGGGCCCCTGCCCTCAGATGCTCCGGTGAGGTTAGGCCCACCCTTAACACCCTGGGATGCCGCCCTCACTAATAGTTTGAGCTTTTGGTGTAGTGGTTGGATCTACGCCTGTAATGTTCCTAAATTAGCTAAGCTAATTGGAACATTAGAATTTTTTTTTATTTTTCATGTTTATGAATAATAGACTAATAGAGGACATGCAACACTCGTTAGATCTAAAAATAATTACATGCTCAATGTGAACAGGATTAAATATGAGCTGGTTGCATAAAAACCACTTGTATGTGAACAGGGCTGAGCTATTTGACTTGGTCAATAGGACCAAATCACAAGATAGTCCAGGTGCATTGAACCTCCTAAGTGATCTGCACAGTTCTAGAAGGAGCTTCTAAATGTGATGGGGGCTAATTCAAGTGAAGTGGTTTAGGGTTTTGCACTTCCTCATTTTATAAAAGGGAGGGAGAGGACTCAAGAAAGGGTTGTTGATGATTTGTGGTTGCTTGAGAAACTCGAGTTCTCTTGGCTAGTTAGCCAAAGGGAAGAGGGTTTCCTGTTTAGGAATCATCTCTCCTTCCATGGAGTAGCTCTTTGGAGGAGGATGTGCCGCATTGATCCACTATCCGAAATTTGGCCAAGCTTCTACTTCCAACTGCAATGCAGATCCTGTTTAGGGTTTGATTTCCTTTGTAAGTTGCAGCAAGTGGGATTTAGATCATTTTAGATCTAAAGCATTTCAGTACTTCTTTTCAGTGGAGGAGGGTTCTAATCCATTGGAGAGCTTTGTTGATTGATTTGAGCTTCATTTCAGATATTGTCATCAGGCCAATATGTTCTGCATGGTATACTGCACAGTTCCTTCCCCGGATCTGTATTATTGATGAAGGAGCAGTGTTGCAGGGGTTTTGGCATCATTTTGGAGCTAGATCTTTGATGTGAAGGAAGGCTCCTTGAATCAAGGGTGATCCATGGATTGGCCAACCAATCCATGTATATTTCAGGTCTGATTCATTCACTGAATTTTTTTCTTCAAAATTTCTGAATCATGCTGCATTAAATCTCAGATCTGCTCCAACATTTTCATGTATTACTGAAATCCCCAAGGGGAATGTAATAAAGAGCCCTTTGGGAGTTTTGATTCATTAAGATCTCTATTTTCATGTAATTATTATTTTTAGATCTGTATTTTAACAAAAATAAGCTTCAGCCTCCTGTAACTAACACTGAAGGGTTTCTGGGTCATTCTCTTGTGTTACAGCACCTCAATCTTGAGGATTTTCTATGTAAAACTGTTGTTTAACATTTCCTAATGCTTATGCCATGTTCTTAAACCCATTTTATGATTTTTAATACTGTTTTACATTTTACACCTTCAAAAAATATGCTTCCCTTTCTTTAGTAAATTTCTGCATCTTCCAAGTCATGGGAAATTAGGGTTTTTCTTGACTAGTCGGGAAGGAGGAACTATTTAACTTAGAAAAACGCATTTTTTTTCTTCTAAAATTTGGCACGTGGATCCATATTGACCTAATATAACATATCTCAGAGCCATGACCCTTATTTTTACAGATATTTCTAATTATACTCATTTTAGGGCCAAAATCCTCACTTTTTCCCACCTTTTTGCCCATAAAAGCTGTGTAAATGTTGATGCAGCACTTGGAATTGGTTTCTGAGTGTTTTTAAACAATTTTTATGATATATGAATCACACATTCCTAAAAAATTCATTTTTTAGGCATGTCTTGCTGAGAAATCCATTTCGGGAACATTACAGTGGTATCAGAGCGTGCTCTTTGGCTTAGCCTGTGGCTTCAAGAAAAAGTGTTGAATCCCTGAAGCAGGAATATTTCAAGCTCTATAGATAGAGTTTTCATATGGCCAGGTATCCTCTGGATCTCATCTTTTTCTCAAAGGCGACATATCCAGTAAATGCCCCTACAGTCAATCTTTGGAATAAAATCTTGATACTCCTTAAGAGGGAACTTTATAGCAGTATCAGAGAAGAGAAGAGACAGAGATCAAAAGTTTAAGGGGATGAGTTTTACTTCGTCATATTCCAGATCTAGGAAGAGCCTCTTCAAAGAGGTTAGACCGAAGAAAGAAGGAGGAAGAAAATGAAACTCCTAGAGGTTTTCAAGAAGCAGAAAGTTGCAGTGAGACTTGCATAAGGTTTCAAGAAGGAGGGGAAGATCCATGAACTTCCTATCCTCACAAAGAAGGAGAGCTATGTAGAGAAAAGAAACAAGAGCATGGCTCCACCACTTGGAAGAATGACAGAAGAGGAGATCTCCTTGCTCCTTTTCCAGCCCTCAAGGGTATTGAGGAAGATCTCAGGGAGATTGGTAAGGTGGAGACTTGTACCACACCAGAAAAACCTTGGAAGAGAAGCCTTCATGTTCAGTAATGAAGGAATACTACATAGTTGTAGAAGAAGATTTTGCTTCTACATCTCACCGAGGTATGATTAAAAATCCATCTATTGTCATTTCAGCGCATTGTATGGAGAGATCTACATCTTTTCATGCTGCTTATTTTGAGCAACAGAGTTGCACTGCGCTGTGCCAAATTAGTGAGGAAGAAGAGAGGAACAATTCCTCATTGGAGCATTCACATGGTAGCTTCATTCAGGAAGAAATAAAGGATGGAATGATGGATGGTTGACTTCTTGGAGTGAGAAACCCTTTCTCCCTTCCAGATGACTCTTTCTCATGGGAAGAATTCATTGGAGATGCACTTCAGCACATCATGGAGTGCAAATTTCTTCAATAGTTTGAGGACGATCTTCCCTTCTCACAGGAGAAGATAGTAGATGGAGGATATCTTCAGATGGATAACATCTCTCATGACTGTATTGGACATTTCTTGAGCCATGCACATCATGATGGGAGGTTTTTGCCTACCACCTATTTGAATCCTCATAGGGTCAAATTGATCCTTGGGAAGATTTCATTTCAATAGCCCATGAAATGCAGAAATATAATTTTGGATGATGGTAGCCCTCATGGGAGGAGTACCAAGATGGATGATGGAAGTATGAGAAAGCAGCAAAGGATTTTGTTGCTTGGGATGTTCTTGAGAGAGCAAGGGAAGAATTTCTCTAACATTTTTCATGATGTTGAAGGAGTAGAAGATGGCACTATCATAGTGCAAAGGGGTCACTCCTTGGTCTTAGATTTTTAAGAAGGAATTCCTTCATGGGGAGGACTTCTCATTTGTAGAAGCATTATGGGAGATGCCTTTGACATTCTGCATGTCAAATATTAGAGTTGTTTGTTGATGGGAGCCTATTTCATAGGCCAACAGCACTGTCACTGTGGATATGGGATTTATTGATGGGGTATTCCCAAGATCACTTCTCATTCAATGCACTTGGTGAGCCAAGAGGAGGTAAGGAAGATGGTGTATTCTTCTTGTATTGGGTTTCCAAACATGGAGGAGAGGATTTGCATGCAGAGCTTGGTTCATTTCTCTTCATTGAAGTGTGCCAATCTACACTTGAGGGTTCACTCATGAATCCATGCATCTTCTTGCTTCCAACATATGGTGAGAGATTTTTCTTGCATTCTCTTACCATCTCTTGACAGTGCATTACTCCATAAGAGGGCAAGCTATTTATTGAGCTCCATGAACTTCATTGGGCCAATTTGCATGATGGAGACAACCATCTATTATGTGGCCTTGGGAAAAGATGTTTTCCTTACATGTGGATTCTTTATTCATATGATTAACCATATCACGGGAGGCAATTTTCCATATACTCTTCTTAAGCAGCAGTTGAGAAGACTGCACTGTGAGGATTTGGGGGACTGTTGGTAATCTCTTGCATTACATAGAACCTTTAGTATTTCCCTCATTATGATGATGATCATGTTTTCTTTACTGGTATTACCATTATGTCTTTTGAGAGCATGATTGAGAAAGAGACACATGAGATGAGTGTGTCCTTTTTGGGAAGGATATTCCCACATTTTCTGCAGCACATGTTCTAATGGAAACATGGGAGAAATTGTGGCCATATAATATTCCTAATTAGCGACAGCTAATTGGAATATTCTATTTTGTGTAGTTTGTCATCTATAGTTTGTAAATAAATAAAAAGTGAGTGAAGAGGGTCTAACTCACTTAAGTGAAATAAGACATCCACCTAGTAGCACAACATTGTGACTTAATTGGGAGTTAAGGGGGGGACCCAACACCATGTGGAGGAGAGGGCCTATGTACACTCTAGAAGTTTCTCCAAGCTTCTGCGCAGATAAGGATGAGGATGTGGAGGAGAGAGAGGGGCTACATTGGGTTTTGGAGGGAAACCAACACTATAAAATATGGAGGAGCCTCCTCATTTCATTCATGCTTGGATTATTGATTGTTGAGTGAGACATTTGTCTTCATTAGCACACTTGCTGTTTAGCCTGACTGCAGTACTGTTTAGTGCGACCGAGTGTCTCTGTGTGGAGATCTCACCCTTAGCCCTGGGGGACTTCGAGTGCCTACTCGGGCAAGGTTAGATTTTGAGTATCATCCTCCATGACAACGTTATTGTTGTAGCAACATAATATTGTGTTGTAGGGTGTTGCCATGGTGACTTTACAACACCACTCCCTTCTCTGGATTTTTAGAGGGAGAGTTCTTCTTCTATTTGGAGGATCAGATTGGAGGACATTGGAGCTAATTTGCAGATCTTTTCACTTGGCCAAAGTGTTTTATTCCACTATTTCACAGTCCCTCTTAGTTACTGCATTATTTTCATGGTGTAGCCGCTGTGAGGGTTTGCAGATTGATTGTGGGTGTGATCTCAAGTGTAAGGATCAACCTTCCACTTTGGAGATCCATTGGAGGAGTTCTACTTCAGATTTCTCATCATCTTCAGCCTTCTCTATTGAGTTCCATATTTGAGTTGCAGTAGCTGCCCAGCAACTTTGGCATTCTTGCCATTTTGTGTATTTCAGCTAATCCCTTGGAGGATTGAGATATTTTTGCTTATAAGGGTTAGAGATTTGTTCCCCTATTGTGTTTGGGCTATATATTGTCATATCCATGTATTGAAATCATTTGGAGCATAATTCTATCACAGAATTCATTTTTCATAGCCTAGTTTTATGCAGAAATAGGAGTGCTCTTTTATTGCCATGTACATGTATTATTGAGGCTTGCATTTCTTCTCTTGAGAGGTTGTTTCCTCAAGACTTGTACTCTATATTGATGCTATACATTATTATTGGCTATATATTGATCTTCTTGTCTCACAAATACTGGAGAAAATTCTGAAGGGTTTTTGGATCATTCTCTTGTCTTGCGGCACCTCAATCTTGAGGGGTTTTCTATGTAAATCTACTGTTTAGCCTTGCTTAATTCCCATGCCATATTCCTAAAAAAATTATATCATTTCTCATAGTGTTTTAAATCTTATTATTTCAGAAAAAACGCTGCAATTGCTTCAGAAAATTTTTGCATACTCAAAGTCTTGGGAAATCAGGGTTTTTCTTGACTCGTCGGGAAGGAGAAACTGTTTAACATAGATAAACGCCTTTTTTTGAGCTGAAATTCGCCATGGAAGTCCCTATTGACCTAATATAATATATTCCAGAACCTTGATCTATAATTTTACGCATATTTTCTTATACACTCATTTTAGGGCCAAAATCCTCACTTTTCCCCACATTTTTTCCCTTAAAAGCGGATTAAAGGTTGATGCTGTTCTTTATTTTGGTTTTTGAGTATTTTCAGACATATTATATAATATTTTAAGCCATCATACTTGAATAATTCGTTTTTCAGGCATGATTTTCTGAGAAATTCATTTTGGGGTTATTGCAGTCTGCTGCAATATTATTGTTTGGGTGTTCTAGTTCTATACCACTTGGTGTGTTTATATTTCACTCTTATATAGAGTCTAGAAAGGGCCAGGAAGCCTCTATATCTCATTCTCTTTTAGAGGTGACATATCCGATAAATGCCCTCCCAGTCAATATCTAATTGGAGTTTTGTTGTGTTTTAGAGATATCCCCGAAACGAAATATTACAGTGGTATCAGAGCCATATTTACATATACAAAATTCCTATTGAGAATCTTGGCACTATTCCTGAAAACGGGATATTACGGTGGTATCAGAGCATATTTATGGCTCAGCCTGTGGAGCTAGTTATCTATGACAAATATGAGGATCTCACAACAGCGTGATCATATACCATTTGGAGATTATTTCTGAGAATGGCAGTCCAAGGGGGAAGACTTCAAAGAAGCTTTTCCCTTCAGAGATTACTGTCAGCTCAGGCAGGATGAAGGAGGAAGGAACAGAGGAGTTTCTAGCATGCAGAGTTCAGAGTTGCAGCGTACCAATGGGAGGTTACCTATTCCCATGTATGAGGGATCCACTGGTCACTGTGAGTCTAAGCCAAAGAAGAAGATGAGTTTATTCTCATATCTTTTCAGATCCAGAAGAAATACATCCACCTTTGAGGAGGTCAAGAAGATTGAAGAAAAATAAGAGGAAGTACCATGCACTTTCTATTATCATCAAGAAGAGATCACATCACCTCTTGAGAAGGCTTGTGATAACGCTGTCCCACTCATGGAGCAGCAACCACATTCCATTTTTGCAGAAAATTATTCTAATCGATGTGGAGATCTACTTTTGCATGACCAAGGGTCAAATCCCATTGTTACTATAGAGCAGCTTGGTTGCACTGCACTGTGCAACATGGAAACACTCAAGAAGGAGTCAAACCATCATTCTCATGAGCCATTGTTGGATTTTACATCACATTAGAGGTTGGGGTTTGAAGATTTGAAGATTGATGGTAGACATCTTGGAGTAAGAAACCTTTTCTCCCTTCAAGATGACACTTTCTCAATGAGCTCTTCTCAACTCAAAGAGGAACTTCTACTTTCAGATCCAAGACCTCACTAGTTTTGGAAGACTATAGATGAAGGGGAGGTCTCAAGGAGAGATCTCATTGGATATGCACTTCGACACACCATGGAATGCAATGCTTTTCTTCCCTTCTCACAAGAGCAGATAGAAGATGGAGGACATCTTAGGATGGATAACATCTCTCATGCTTGTGTTGGACATCCCTTGAGCCATACACATCATGATGGGAGGTTTTTTCCTACCACCTATTTGATTCTTGATAGGGTCTCATTGATCCTTGAGGAGTTTTCATTTCAAAATCCCGTGAAGTGAAAAGACAAGAATTCAATTTGGGAGGATGGTAGCCCTCATGGGAGGAGTACCAGGATGAGGAGAAGAAGGAGGCATCCACAAGTGATTTAGTGGATGTGGTTGATGAGCAAGGAGCTAGGAAGCTACCTGCAGATCTATGATACTGTGCAGTAGGAGGCTTGGTTGTGCTGGTTACTCTTGAAGGAGTTTGGCCATCACTTGCACTTGCAGATCTATGATACCGGCTAGTAGGAGGCTTGGTTGCACTGGTTACTCTTGAAAGAGTTTGGCCATCACTTGGAAAACACTCTTCCTAAGAGTAGGAGGATGGGGAAAAGATGGCTGGATACTTGCATCATTGAGCAGCATAGAGTATGGATGCATGGTGTTGATATGATACTCATATCATTCATTGTGTATTCATCACATGATTGGTATGATGGAGGTATGGGGAGGCAACATAATGTCTTGTTGCTTTGCTTGTTTCTGGGAGAGCAAGGGCAGATTTTCTCTCACACTTTGCATGATGTTGCAGGTGGAGGAGATGGCACTATCTCCTTAGTCTATGATGATGGCTTGGAAGCACTTCCATCTTGGGAAGTATTCCACATTTGTTGCAACATTATTAGAGGAGTCTTTGACAAGGAGCATGTCAAAGAACAGAGTTGTGTATTGACATGGGCTAGTTTGCATAAACTCACAGTGCTGTCACTTGGGAGAAAAGACATATGGATGAAGTGTGCCTAGCAGAGATATGGTGGATCTATAACCCATAGGTCCTAGGATCACTTCATATTTGTTGCACTTGATGAACAAAGAGGAGGTAATGATGATAGAGACATCTATGGCATATTCTTCTTGACTTTGGTTTTCAAGCATAAGGAGGATTATCTTCTTGCAGCACATGGTTCATTCTTCCTCATAGCATGCCAAAACACTATGGAGGACTCATGTATGGACCCATGTACCATCTTACTTCCAGCATATGGTGAGAATTTTTTATATAGATTCATTGATTTGCACACTTTTTCCATTCTTATGCGGTGCATTGCTTCACAAGGGGGCAAGCTTGTCACATTGCTCCATGAGTTGTATTGGACCAATCTACATGATGGAGGCAGCCATCTCTTTTGTGGCCTTGGAAAAATGTTTTACCACTACATGTATGTTCATTTTCTGCACTATAACATGTATCATATGGAGACATGCATGATTAACCATGTAAGAAGAAACATTTTGCTTTGTACTTTCATCAAGCAGCAACTTGTAAAACTGCGTTGTACTTGTTTGGGAGGTTGTTGGTACCTTCTTGCACCACATGAAACCTTCAACATTCTCTTCATATTATTGTCGATCATGTCTTCATTTTCTGATATAGATCATATTTGTATGGGAGGCTTGATTATGAGAGAGACACATGAGCTAGATGTGTCCTTGAGTGGGAAGAATTCTCACAATTTCTGCACTACATGTTCTAATGGGAGCATGAGAGGAGATATGGCCACCACAGCCAAATGTTTGTTCTCTTTTGAGGTGGGCCGTAAGATTTATATTCATCCATTGTACAGCCATGGGCAAGTGCTTGATCATGTATTATTGTTGTTACATTCAGCCATTTACTATCCTTTAGTAGATGTGATGAATCATGGACATTGCTTGCCATGTAGTTTTCTGGAGTTGCAGTGGATGAGACTACGCTGTATCCTTGTGAGAGATTTTTTTTATCATGTATCATCATGTAAAACCTTCAGTAAACCTCTCATTCAGATGTTCCATGATGACCATGTCATATTCTTCATGGATGGATTGTTTTGGGCCAGCTTGTTCTTCATTGTTGGAGGAACCTTCTTTGGAGGATTGTTTCTCACTTTGATATTGGAGGGCAATAATTTTGCAGCCCAGGATCAACATACACTCTAAACTTGTCATAAGTGGAGAGTAGGACAGCATGGGGTAAGCTATGATGCTTACCAAGTTCATATTTTCAGCCCACCTTAATTACCGGAGCTGGAGGTGGAAGGAGATTTTTAGGAGTTACCTTGTTGGGAGGTGGCTCATTTTGTTTGAATGATTGCATGGGATCAAGAAGGATTGTTGGTTGGCTGGTACCGTGAGAGATCATTTTGGGATCCTGGCATTGAGAGATCCCTTCATATCAAGGTAATTCAGAGGACAAGGAAGATTCAGTGGCGCATTTGGGACCCAGACACCTTTTTGCAGAAAGGAGACTTATTCAAGCAGTTGCTTGAGGGCAAGCAACATTTTTCTGGGGGGGACTGTAATATTCCTAATTAGCGACAGCTAATTGGAATATTCTATTTTGTCTAGTTTATCGTCTATAGTTTGTAAATAAATAAGAAGTGAGTGAAGAGGGTCTAACTCACTTAAGTGAAATAAGACATCCACCTAGTAGCACAACATTGTGACTTAAGTGGGAGTCAAGGGGGGGACCCAACACCATGTGGAGGAGAGGGCCTATGTACACTCTAGAAGTTTCTCCAAGCTTTTGCTCAGATAAGGATGAGAAAGTGGATAAGGATGAGGATGTGGAGGAGAGAGAGAGGCTACATCGGGTTTTGGAGGGAAACCAACACTATAAAAGACGGAGGAGTCTCCTCATTTCATTCATGCTTGGATTATTGATTGTTGAGTGAGACTTTTGTCTTCTTTAGCACGCTGGCTTTTTAGCCTATCTGCAGCAGTGTTTAGTGCGACCAAGTGTCTCCGTGCGAATATCTCACCCTTAGCCCTGGGGAACTTCCAGTGCCTGCTCGGGCAAGGTTATCTTTTGATCATCATCCTCCAGGATAGCGTTATTGCTACATCATCATAATACTGTGTTGTAGGGTGTTGCCGTGGTGACTTTATGACACCACTCCCTTCTCTTGATTTTCATAGGGATAGTTCTTCTTCTCTTTGTAGGATCAGATTGGAGGACATTGGAGCTTATTTTCAGATCTTGGCACTTGGCCAAAGTGTTTTATTCCACTACTGCACAGTCCCTCTTAGTTACTGCATTATTTTCATGGTGTAGCTGCTGTGAGGGTTTGTAGATTGATTGTGGGTGTGATCTCAAGTGTAAGGATCAGAATTCCACTTTGGAGATTCATTGGAGGAGTTCTAATTTATATTTCTCATCATCTTTAGCCTTCTCTATTGAGTTCCAGATTTGAGTTGCAGTAGCTACCCAGCGACTCCGACATTCTTGCCATTTTGTGTATTTCAGCCAATCCCTTGGAGGATTGAGATATTTTTTCTTATAAGGGTTAGAGCTTTGTTCCCCTATTGTGTTTGGGCTATATATTGTCATATCCATGTATTGACATCATTTGGAGCAGCATTCTATCATATACTGTGTTTTTCATAGCTTGGTTTTATGCAGAAATATTAGTGCTCTTTCATTGCCATGTACATGTATTATTGAGGCTTGCATTTCTTCTCTTGAGAGGTTGTTTCCTCAAGAATTGTACTCCCTCTTGCTGCTATACATTATTATTGGATATATATTCATCTTCTTGTCTCACATCTATTGGAGAAAACGCTGAAGGGTTTTTGGATCATTCTCTTGTCTTGCGGCACCTCAATCTTGAGGGGTTTTCTATGTAAATCTACTGTTTATCGTTGCTTAATTCCCATGCCATATTACTAAACCAATTATATAATTTCTCATAGTGTTTTAAATCTTATTCCTTTAGAAAAAAATATGCCCTTTCTTCAGCAAATTTCTGCATACTCAAAGTCTTGGGAAATCAGGGTTTTTCTTGACTAGTCGGGAAGGAGGAACTTTTTAACATATCAAAACGCCTTTTTTTGAGATTAAATTTGATATGGAAGTCCCTATTAACCTAATATAACATATTGTAGAACCTTGACCTGTAATGTTACGTAGATTTTCTTATACACGCATTTTAGGGCCAAAATCCTCACTTTTCTCCACCTTTTTTCCCTTAAAAGCTGAGTAAAGGTTGCTGATGTTCTTTATTTTGGTTGTTGAGAATTTTCAGAAATTTATATGATATTTGAAGCCATCATAATTGAAGAATTCATTTTTCATGCATGATTTGCTGAGAAATCCATTTTGGGGATATTACAGTTTGCTGCACTATTATTGTTTGGGTGTTCTAGTTCTATACCACTTGGTGAATTTATATTTCACTCTTAGAAAGAGTCTGGAAAGGGCCAGGAAACCTCCAGATCTCGTTCTCTTTTAGAGGTGACATATCCGGTAAATGCCCTCCAAGTCAATCTCTAGTTGGAGTTTTGTTGTGTTTTAGAGATATCCCCGAAACGAGATATTACATTGGTATCAGAGCCATATTTCCCTATACAAAATTCCTATTGAGTAGCTTAGCAATATTCCTGAAAAAGGGATATTACAGTGGTATCAAAGCTTTTGAGTGGGATATTACAGGCCACCATAGCCAAACACTTGCTTCTTTTGCAGGTGAGCCATGTGTGTGATGGAGTACCTCATGGTGATACTCTTCTATCCATCACATATGAGACATTTTGGGATGATTGGTTTTATAGTGTTGGAGGGAGGAACTTTGCAGATTTAATCCTCATGATGCCACTTGAGGGAAATGTCCTTGTAGCCCAAGATCAATTTGCACTCAACACTTATCTTTAGTGGAGAGGAGAACAACGTTGGGTAGGCTATATTGTTTACCATGTTGCAGAATTTCAGCCCACCTATTTTGTAGGAGCTCAAGGTGGAGGAACATTTTCATAGAGTTGCCATGTCATGAGGTGACTCATTTTTGGTGGATGATTGCTTGAGGGTGGAGAACTCACATGGGGGATGATATTTCCCAATACACTTCAGATTCCATGCCTCAAGGGAGCCTCTAGGCAACACCTTATTGCATTCTTGAGTATTTGACTATTTCATGATGATAGCTATTCAACTAACTTGCATGCTTGGGAGGGGAAATATGAAGATTCATTGTTGACTCTGCATCTCATTATTTGGAGGAGTTCATCATATGGGGATGATACAATAGGAGGAGGAGACATATTTTAGTTCTATCCTTGCAGTTGCTTGAGGACAAGCAACATTTGGGAGGGGAGGACTGTAATGTTCCTAAATTAGCTAAGCTAATTGGAATATTAGAATTTTGTTTTATTTTTCATTTTTATGAATAATAGACTAATGGAGGACATGAAACACTCCTTAGATCTAAAAATAAATACATGCTCAATGCGAATAGGATTAAATATGAGCTGGTTGCATAAAAACCACTTGCATGTGAATAGGGCTGAGCTATTTGACTAGGTCAACAGGACCAAATCACAAGACAATCTAGGTGCATTGAACCTCCTAAGTGATCTGCGTAGTTCTAGAAGGAGCTTCTAAATGTGAAAGGGGCTAATTCAAGTGAAGTGGTTTAGGGTTTTGCACTTCATCATTTTATAAAAGGGAGGGAGAGGACTCGAGAAAGGGTTGTTGATGATTTTTGGTTGCTTGAGCAACTGGAGTTCTCTTGGCTGGTTAGCCAAAGGGAAGAGGGTTTCCTGTTTAGGAATCCTCTCTCCTTCCATGGAGTATCTCTTTGGAGGGGGATGTGCTACATTGATCCACTATCCAGCATTTGACCAAGATTCTACTTCCAAATGCAATGCAGATCCTGTTTAGGGTTTGATTGCCTTTGTAAGTTGCAGCAAGTGGGATTTAGATCATTTCAGATATAAATCATTTCAATACTTCTTTTCAGTGGAGGAGAGTTCTAATCCATTGGAGAGCTGTGTTGAATGATTTGATCTTCATTTCAGATCTTGGCATCAGTCCAATATGTTATTCATGGTATACTATGAAGTTCCTTCCCTAGATCTGCGTTATTGCTGAAGGAGCAGTGTTGTAGGGTTTTTAGCATCATTTTGGAGCTAGATCTCTGATGTGAAGGAAGCCTCCTTGCATCAAGGGTGATCCATGCATTGGCAAACCAATCCATGTATATTTCATATCTAATTCATTCACTGAAGTTTTTTTTTTCAAAATTTCTGAATCATGTTGCAGTAAATCTCAGATCTGCTCTGGCATTTTCATGTATTGCTGAAATCCCCAAGGGGAATGTAATAAAGAGCCCTTTGGGAATTTTGATTCATTATAGATCTCTATTTTCATGTAATTATTAGTTTTAGATATTTAATTTAATAAAAATAATATTAAACCTCCTGTAACTAACGCTGAAGGGTTTCTGGGTCATTCTCTTGTGTTACAGCACCTCAATCTTGAGGGATTTTCTATGTAAAACTATTGTTTAACCTTTCCTAATGCTTATGCCATGTTATTAAACCAATTTTATGATTTTTAATACTTTTTTACATTTTACACTTCAAAAAATATGCTTCCCTTACTTCAGTAAATTTCTGCATCTTCCAAGTCATGGGAAATTAGGGTTTTTCTTGACTAGTCGGGAAGGAGGAACTATTTAACTTAGTAAAATGCATATTTTTTTATGAAATTTTGCACGTGGATCCCTATTGACCTATTATAATGTATCCCAGAGCCATGACCCTTATTTTTATGCATATTTCTGATTATACTCATTTTAGTGCCAAAATCCTCACTTTTCCCCACCTTTTTTCCCATAAAAGCTGAGTAAAGGGTTATGCAGCACTTGGAATTGGTTTCTGAGTCTTTTTAAATAGATTTTATGATAGATGAAGCACACATTCCTGAAAAATTCGTTTTTCAAGTATGTCTTGCTGAGAAATCCATTTTGAGAAGATTACAGTTTCAATCCTGAATCTTGATGCAAAAATTGAACTAATATAATGAAAAATAGGAAAAAAAGAAATTAGCTAAATATGTGTGAATGTATGGGCCACTTACTTATCTGCTAATTACTCTATGTGTTTGATATCTTTTACCAGAAAATGGTTTGTTCAAATAACATATGTGGATTGAAGGCCACTTAATTTCCCCTACTTAAACTATGTGCGATTTGCAATTATTAAAAATTAAAATTAAAACAAGCTATTTTCTAAGCTAAAATCCAGCAAAAAGTGTCCTAACTAGTCATGAAATAGCAGAGCACAATGATGGAAAATTTCTTATGGGTTGCTAACACATTACAATTGCAAAAATTTGAGAAAAAACGTTGAAAATTGAGCTCACTGCCTACTGCGCGTATTATCTTCACACAGTTTTGAAGACCACGTGTTTGTTTTAACTATATGCGTTGATTGCAGAGACTGAAAACTACACCTTCTCTGAGCTAAATTTCTCATTGAGGGTGACTAAAAAGTGTTGAGAGGAAGTAGGAGTGATTTTGCAGCAAGTCTGAGTAGGAGAGAGGACCTGCATCAACAACCATTAGCTCAAAATAAATAATCTAGTGGAGTCTCTATTCCTATTGTAATGTATTTGATGCATGGGTGGACGAAATATGCTATGCTTAACAAGGAGGTTGCCTTCCTACAAGCAAGTCACGGGTCAATTGGTTTGATAAACGTTAGTGGAATAAGTTCAGCATGTAATAAGATAAGTTAAATGGAAACATAGCATGCTACATAAAAAGAGAAATAAAAACAAAATAACATGTACAATACCATGCTAAATCGAGCAAACATACTAATAATTCAACAATGGAGAGCTCTCTCCATTTATTAGGTGCTAGTGGTAGTAGAAGATAGAATTCTAAATCTCTTGTAATGTATCCTTAGAGCTATAGAGCTCCAATATCCAAGACAAGGGGATCTCTTTCCCTCAAGCTTTATGCAAGCCTCTCTTCCCTCTCTAAGGATGGTAGATCGATGGACATGTGGTGAAATCTTCTCTCTTGGTTTGAGGTGTTGGATGGCTAACAAATGAATCATTCCAATCCTCTTGCTGTTGGACAACACAAGCTAGTTTTCTTCTGAGAAATTTGGCCAGCATAACAATGTGTTCTCGTGTTTCTTTTCCCATGACTGGATTTTATAGACAAATTTCAAATTTTCCCTCCCTCTCTTGGTACAAGATGGATGTTGACACAAGAGTGGGGGTATGATTCCTTTGTGTTTTGCACTAAAGCCTCAAGGTGGCTCAAAGGAGGTTGTTCTTGGATAGCTTGAGTGAGAATATTTTTCTCCAAGTGTGCCAAGTGGGATGGTAACTTTCCACATCCTTAGAACCATGCAACTCTTTTAGGGATATCCTTGATGATCCTCACAACTATCAAAGAAAAATCTACCATGATCGCTTGGGTTTAGTGCTTCCATTCCGCAGTTTAATAAATTTTCCTACTTGGCCTTAGGAAAAGTTAAATTTTTCAGCTCCTGTAATGTATTTCTTCCCTGTAAATCTTTATCTGTACCTTTTGATTCAAAATTTTTAATGTATTTTTCTTGTATGATTTTCCAGTGTTAATAGCGAGAATTCAACCTTAAGGAAGCCAATTATTACCTTTGAGCTAAACATCTTGAACTTCGAGACCCATCTTAAAGTAAAATTTGGGTGGCCTCTCACTGGGAGAAAATTAAATAGTTTATGTGGTTAATGTTGCATAGGAAGGTGATAACCTGGGAGAATTTAGTTAAGCGAGGGATGATTGGCTCATCATGGTGCTGCCTATGTGAAAGGGAATAAGATATCCTTAACCACCTTATGAATACATGTATATACATAGAATCTCTGTGGGATTTTTTTATTATCATCTACAGACAAACTAATAGAAACAAGGAAATTATACATGAAACAATTAAAAAATGGCGGTTGCAATATACCAAGAATGAAGTGGTGAACATGACTTAGAACCTAATTCCGATATTTATCCTTTGGCCGATTTAGAAGGAACACAACTGCCTAATATTCCATGATAAAAAGCTCCTAGTTGCAAACCTGATGGAAGAAATTCATCTTAATCTTAAGGAAAACATCAGTAATAGAAGAATTCAAACATCAGAGGAACAACCACCCCCTAAGAAAGCAAGAATTTTAAAGTTTTTTTTACCCAAACTACTTGAGGGGTATGAAACACGGACCCAAAGAAAGCCCTATAAGGTTGGGCTATACAGTGTGTTAGGCTCCTCTAGAGGGTTTCTAGAAATTGAATTTCGATGGAGTGTCTAAGGGTAACACAGGAAAGGTTGGAGCAAGAGGAATCATTCAGGACTGGACAGGTAAAATTCAAAGGATATACTTCATCAATATGGGGCAAGGCACAAATAATGTAGTGGAGTTCCAGGCCCTAGGGTACGGGTTGGAAAATTTGTGACGAGAGATAATGGTGAGTTTAATAGTGGAGGGGGATTCTGCATTAGCTATCCAAGTGACACATGGATTGCAATGTGGCTCTCAGATGAATAAGGTCACTAATAATTGGTGTCTCACCTAGATAATCCAAAGAGTTAAGGACTACTTGGAGGAGTTGAAAATGGTGGATTTTTCCTTAGTACGACACTTGAATAATGCATTAGCGGAAAAAGTGGAAAACAAAGGGGTCGCGAGTACCAGGTTGATCACTGAGTTGACCTTGGAGGACATGGTGGACGCAAAACTAAAGGAATATTGTGGAGCACTAGTGGAGAGAGATCAATCCATGTCAGAAGGACGAAGCGACAAACACAGGGTGGGTCAGGATGAGGGAAGTGACCCACCTGGTGAAATGAATTTTTAATAATCATCATGAGTCAAGAAGTAGCGGTTGTTAGGGAAGGTCAAGGAGGTATGTGCCATCAATATATGAAGGACACGACGGTTGTTGATGGGAAGGAGTGGAACCCAGGTTCTCTCAATCACTCGTTAGGAGGTCACATTAATTGGAAAGGATGATTTAAGGAGTGGAGAAGGACAATGCCCAATGCGAAGCTGTATTGAAACAAAACTATGGCAATAATGAGCCTTCACAAACCGTATGCAGAGGTGAATGAGAAGGCAGATGTCCCCATCCTTGCCCAAATGTACTGTAACATCATTGGTAAGCAGAAGTTGTCAGAAATAGATAGTGAAGGTGCTCAAAGGATGGGGCTGAATGATCTGTTTTGGATGTTTCCTTTATATGTTAAGGATGGAAGACACATTAACTACATAGGTTAAAGGATACAAGGTGGAGAAATATCAAGAGATAATTTGTTCATCAGAGAATCATGACCTCCAGGACAGTTATGGCTAAAGGGGGAAATTTGGATGGTAGGCCATGGGGGAGGCCGAGAGCGGATGCTCATAGCTCAATGGATTGTAAGAGAACTAGAATGGAGGATGCAAAGAGGGAGTCGACACTCAACTGTCACGTTACTATCTCAGAGAAAGGTAAAGAAATGGTCTAAATATGGGAAAATGAAGTGAGGCGCCTACAAAGGAGCATCCCAGACAACAAAGTCGAAGAAGAGGTTGATTAGATCATAGACACGGGGAAATCCCGATCACGGTAGATGGTCTAGAAACGAATTTTGGATATCGCATGACACGTTAAAAACTTGGTGGGAAACTTGCAGGTGGAGGTAGCTAAAGAGTGAACTAAGCATCAAATGGAACACTAGTTGCAACTGAAGGAAATTTATCAGCGAATGTAGGCGATAGAGGAGGAAATCCATAGGGTGGAAAACATAGAGTGCCTGCAAGATGATATAATTGGATATATGAGAAAAATATTCTCAATTTACCTGAAATAAATCCATAACCTGGATATCACACTAGCATAGGGATATGGAGATCCTACTAAACTAATGAAATAGAGGGTCAGAGAGGTAACCGAAGATAGCAGCAAGCAAAAGGTGAAGCTGAGAGAAAGCGTGATTGGAACAACAACTCCAACAGAGAAGATTGCAACTGAGTTTAGGCCAGGTGTGGTGGAAGATCCATCAATGTCCCTGGATAAATGATCATGAGTCTGCATTTATTTTTGTTTTATTTTATCGGTTGGTTGTGTAGGCCAATTCATAGTAATATGATGATAGGTAGGTCTGCAGGTGTAGAACAAAAAGATATATATACAGACATGCCACCTTCAAGTGGTAAATGGCTAAATAACAATAGAAGAATATTAAATTTTGTAGATATGCCTAGAAGATACCATAGACAAGATAAACTTATGGCATGTATGGCTAAGTTTTTTATTAAGGCTATATTTTACTGTAGTTGGTCGGTTTCCAATTTGGCAGACCAATAGGTTATGATGTATTTTATTGTTCTATCGTAATATAAGGTTTTTACATTCACTTTAGAAAAAATCATAGTATTTAAAAGTAATAATAGTAAAAAAATATTTTTCTCTCAACCATAAATAAGATATTTCAATGTTGATATTAAGTTATGTTCAACATTATACAAAGAGATCAAGCAATTGAAAGTGATTATATATATATATATATATATATATATATATATCATTGGCTTGACCTATAGGGGATTTGAACTATGAATCTCATGGTTTACATAGTACTTCATAACACAATGATCACCAATTGAGTTTCCCTGGTGAGAAATATCAACTATGTATACAGTATATAAACAATGAAAATATTATTTTTTGTGGTTAACACATTTTATTGATGTGTCACTAAAAAATGAAGTAGATATGAAATTCCTCCCATGTTCAATGTGGCTTGACCTATAGGGGATTTGAACCTTGAATCTCATGGTTTAATTAATATTTCATAACACAACGATCACCAATTGAGATCAAGAAATTCAACGTGATTATATATATATATATATATATATATATATATATATATATATCATTGGCTTAACCTATAGGGGATTTGAACTATGAATCTCATGGTTTACATAGTACTTCATAACATAACGATCACAATTTGACTTGCTCTGGTGGGAAATATCAACTATGTATATATTATATAAAACAATGAAAATAAAAATATTTTAATGGTTAATACATTTTATTGATGTGTCGCTAAAAAATGAAGTAGATGTGATATATATATATATATATATATATATATATATATATATATATATATATATAGAGAGAGAGAGAGAGAGAGAGAGAGAGAGAGAGAGAGATTCCATCTTAACTTCGGATTTATCGTCTCTCGAGGTGAAAACTTTTCTTAAGTTTTTCACTCTAAAAGAGTTTTGCACCTCAAGAGATTCAATCCCGCTTGACACTTGATAGATTCACAATTAATATGGATATAATTTGGTTTATTGACTACTCAATAGGATGGTTTCTAATCTTGTTGTAAGAAGGAAATGTGTTTACTTGAGAATTTGTAATTCTTAATCTATAATTTTTTTAGAGGAGCTCTCAACTCTATTAGAGACATTCTTCATGTTTAAAATAGAGATTGGCTACCTTAACATGAATTGAAAGAAAGATTTATGTCATAAAATTTTTATATTGACTAATTCATCATTAAATTAAGAGAATTCTTAACTTTATATTAGTGAAACATAGCTTCTTGGCACCTTAAGCTTGGTGGAAAGGCTGAAAATTGATCAATATTAATGTTTTCACAAAACAATAATCTACTAATGGCTACATATCACAATGGTTTTTTTCACAATAGCGAGTAGATTTTGTGTTATGAAAATATATGGTTGAACCAAATAATATTTTAAGACAAAATTGAACTGTCTAGCCTTAGTCTGCTATTTAAAACATATAATTTTACAACCAAACCTCCTTATCCTTGACCTTCTGGTTCAAGACTTTATAAGCTTAAAAATATGTTACTTTATATATTAAAGTAGTAATAAAATTGTTTGACAAAACGTGCTAAATATAGTAGAAAACTAGAAATTATGCACCTTGAATGGCTTTAGTTATCTAACCCACTCGAGTCTACAATGCAACTTTCGTAGAGTGCATCTCTACTTCATAATGAGCTACAACACTCACACTTGTGGCATCTACTAGTTCCTTATTTTGGGAATGTTGGATGTCCATGGCCTCCTCATTGGCTATAAAAATTGCAAAGGGAGGATTCTTCATAGGAAATAGAGTCTACTAAGAGAAGAGGTCAGACAAATTCTAGGGAAAGATTAAGGTAAGTTGAAATTTATCCAATTGGAGACAAAAAAAATCTAGTCTGCAATGCTAATTCCAAATAATTTTGGTGATGAATTTGTATGAAATCACCAATCTCTTTATCGATCTTCTTAAGTTCCAAAAAATGTGTTATAGTCTCCATTCCACAATGATTACTAATCTAATTATAAGACTTAAATTTCTTGTCCAATTTTTCCAGCCGATGATTCCAACAAATGATTGAGTTCAGTGAAATGCATTATGTGTTTGCTACCTCATGCCCACAATATTTAAATCCTCCTCAAACCTCCTTGATCTTAAATGCAACATTTTTCTTATGCAATTGAAACAGGACATTGTGTCTTAATTTTACACAAACTCGAGGAAAAATCTTCCACAACCATGGCACCCTAGGTTTCTTAAAACACACATTCATTGTTAGAGCTAAGAGTAGACGTAACAAGAATAATATTGAAATAAACTACAAGAATTTCGTAATAAACCCATATGCATAACATATATCTCTCATTATATTGAACATAATGAAACTAAGCAATGGAGGAGCCTTAACTCATTGTCCATTATTGAGTCCATGACATCAATAATTTTAAGATCATGTTCCACAAAATCCCTCTTAAAGCTCCAAACTCTCCAAACTCAACCAAAGGATCATAAATTTGACTCAAGACTTTGAGAAGGTATACTATTTCCATGTTTTGCAAAATTAAAATGGTGAGGTTGATGCATTAACCAACCTAGGAGCTAGGACTGATGAAGGGCTACATAAAGAAAATGGCGGCTATATATTTCTTATTCCTCTTAGGAAATAGCGATGCACCAAGGTATATATGATATATTTCAACATATATGACAAAAATGTCCCTCAACCATTGTCATTTGATGTACTCCTTTTACCTTTACAACAACTAAGCCTTTATACAATGTTAATACTTTTGCCTCCTTTTTCTTTGAGTCTCCTAATCCCCAAGAATACTCAATTACCTTTTTCCTTCAATATCATAGGCGATCCATCACACCCTCTCCTCCCCTTTGACAAATATGATGCCCACAAAAGTTCCATTTCTTTAAGTTCTAAAAAGTGTGTTATGGTCTCCATTGCACATTGATCCCTAACTTGATTTTATGCTTTAAATTTCTTATTCATTTCTTCCTAGGTCAATGATGCCAACAAATGGTGGTTCATTACACTATGTTGTGCTTCTTTTGCCTCATGTTCACAATATTTAAATCCTATCTAGAACTCATTTATCTCACACTAAATGCATTTTTTTTCTTATGCCATAGTAATGTGCCAATGTTGCCTCAATTTTACATATAGTCTAGGTAAAGCCTTCCACAACCATAACACCCTAGCCCACTTCCAATGCTCATTTATTACTAGAGCCAAGAGTAGAGGTTGCAAGAATAACATTGAACCAAACCACAAGACATTTCCAATAAGCCCACACACATAACACAATAGTTTCATTGTATCGAACATAATTATGTTGATTTATGGATGAACTTAAACTCATTATCCATTCTAAATTACATGACATCAATAATTTTAAAATCATTGTTCCACCAAATCCCTCTTAAAAACTTCACATTCTCCAAACTTACTCAAAGGATCATTGTTTTTACTCAAGAATTCAAAAAGGTATATTTTCTCATGTTTTACAAAATCAAAATGGGGAGGTTGCTAGATAGGCCAACCTAAGATCTAGGTTAAATTAAATGTTATATAAAACTAATGGAGGTTATATGCTTCTTTTTTCTCCCATAATTCACCCGAAAATTTATAACATATTTCAACATCTATGACATATATCTTGAATCCTCTACCACCATGACTTATCATACACTTTTTATCTTTACAATAATTAAACCTTTATACCCTCCTATTACTTATACCTCATTTTTATTTGTCTCTGAATTCCCAAGCATATTCCATTTCCTTTTTTATTCCAAAAAAAAAAAAAAAAAAACCCACCACACCCAAATCCTCCTCCTCACTTGATAATTCCTTAAACCCCTAGATAGAGTCTACGAAAAAACCTCATTTGTTTTAGTCTTATAGTATCTTAAAAACATTTGTTTTATCTCAAAATGACCTTTTTTATATAGTCTTTTATCTTGGGTGGTTTGGCTCATGATAATAGGCTAACCCTTATGTTTCTTTTGAATAAATTTCTTTTGCATGGTAATAACACTTCTTCTAATATTATGCATTTGCTAAAATTTTTATGGGAATATGGGAATGTGCTAAAAGTTCTGTGGCCCTCTTATTATTTCCTCTGATACATCACCTAATGGCCATATTAAAATATGCACTTCATTTATTCCTTAATAAATGTAGAGTTATGTGTAACACAACAACTTATCAACATTGAAGGTTTTGATTTTATCATGTTTAAATTATACATAAGGATTTGCTTTTTTTAATGAGAAAAAAATGAAATAATGTCATGTATAATCTCAAACTTAATTTATAGTTTTGTTCATGGTATGATATCTCAAAAATTGTGTCAATCATGTTGCTCAACTCTAAAAGGTTAAAGGGGATATGGTGTTCTTGTCTCGACTCTAAATGGTTAAAGGGGATATGGTGTTCTTGTCTCAACTCTTGGACCACCGAGTGCACCTTACACTAGAAAAAATGAGCCATGTGTTGCCACTTTAGCACACTTACCACTTTGAAGAATCCTATCAATTTGGAGAGGCCTTGCCACTAATTTAGGTGATATGAAGACAACACTCCAATAATTTCCCCCAAACATTTTTTTAAGCTAGAAAAACAAGTTAAGTTCTAATGGTTTCCCTTATACATTTAGAAGTGGAGAGTTCTCAAGAGCCTACTTAATAAATGATGGACAGGATCTCACCAAACCTTGATCTCTACTATTTCCTCATGGATCCATGTGTGATCCAACCCATGATCAGACGTGAAGCTTTTTCCATCGGTTGTTCAATTTATAGTTAGTAAAATAACAATGAGATCAAGAGATTGTTTATGAGAAAAAGACTTTTACACTGCATTATGTTGTCCCACATGTAAAAGAGGAATAGAAAGAGTCGTGAGGGTGGGTATATCTTTGGGAAGGAAACACAAAAATATTTATAGAAGTGTAACACTACCTACCATATATCTCCTATTGATGGAGGTGTAACACTACCTACCATATATCTCCTATTGATGGAGGTGTAACACTACCTACCATATTTCTAGTATTTATGGACGGTGATGATATTTTTTTAATTTTAATTCCTCAAAAACCATCACTATACTAAGTTGCCAATATGCTACTTAGTTAAAACTTTGTGGTAATAGATGTTAGTAATCTCAAAGCTAACCTATGTTTAACCATTATAGTATTTATGCATATTGCCCACATACTCGTGGGTTAATAGAACGAAGGGGCTCAATATATATACAAGAAATTTCACATTCATGAATGTGACTTCATAATGCTACCTTCATGTTCATTAAATTTCCTTCATTTTCATTAATTTTTTGTGTGTTTAAGGAGATATTACCTTCATGTTCATTAATTTTCCTTCATATTAATTAAATTTTTGTGTGTTTAGGGAGATATTAATGATGTATTCGTGCTTTCGAATAAATGGAGATGTGAAGTTACCAAAAAATATAAATTCTAAAACTTTGGATATCATACTATTAAGTTATTCATTAATAAAATAATCAATTCCCTAAGTAATATATCATATTGAGTTGAAGAAAAAGTATTATAAATAAAAAATGTCAATTATAAAACTTTGGATAGCATAATATTAAGTTATTTAGTAATAAAATAATTAATTCCCTAAGTAATATATCATATTGAGTTGAAGGAAAAGTATTATAAATAAAAATTGTCACGCTTTATTATAACACATGGATGTATATAACTTATAAATAATATAAATATGTTTCTATATATATGTATATCTATATATATAAATAAATAAAAATACATACAATACAATAGTATTGAAAGGTGTCTTACCATATAAGTGCAAATGACCATAATTCAAACACTTTATTATACAAATAACATATCTAAATAAATGATCACACATACTTACAAAAGTATTAATAAATATTCTATCATATAAGTGCAAATAACAATATATGAAACACTTTATTATACAAATAAATATTATGAAGATTATTCAAATTGAATACATAAATAACCATGCTTTAATACACACCACTAACTATACATTCAAAATAATATGCATACCACTAACCATGCATGCAAACGAACTTAACACTTTATTATGCTCACATAGTATAAAGGTTATTCAATGTTTAAATATATATAAATAACTAACACATATGCCTATAACAACCTTTGTCATAACTTAAAACCAATGCATGAATTAAATGCCATCGATGTGTTGTAGCTGCTACAACAGCACCCAAATTTTGGGTATATTCAAAATTTCAAGTACCCCTCTGCTCGCTCAGCCCATTAAGGTTTTAACCCGGGCTTCGGTGAATTCATCTCTCCATGAACTTTCCCTATCAAACCTTGTTTCTATGGCCATTCCTGCGATGCACACCGCACTCACTTGTCTTTTTGTCTCATGATTACATTAGGGTTTGGTGGTTTGCTGCTTCAAAGAGCATTGAGAGTCCCTCAATGGATTTGAAGCTAGATTTTACACAGTAGTCATTACCAATTAATGGGGAAACTGAGCACAAATAGACGAGGTTTTAGTCCAGCTTGCATTATGTTGACTGCACTAAGGTTTGGGAGAGACCCTATTTTTCCCACAGAGTGATCCCCTTCCTATTTTGACCTAATTCATCTTCCCCTAGGGCATACTCTCATCGATGTTGCATGACATCACGGTAAGGGTCATCAAATATCGTTGTCCCTTTGGTTCATGCTTGGTTTCCCCATATTAACATGTGCATTAGGGTTTTGATAATGTCATAATTCCCTTGCATCCTTGTAACTCTAAGTCGACATGATTAACCATTACACACTCCAAAGCACTCGCTTCACAAACGTGACATCACCTTCGACATCACATGACATCAAAACCATGTGCAATTAATAGACTCATTAAACTATCATAATCCTCAATTGGTTTCTCAGTTTAAGTATTGTGTGTCCAAATAATATGTTTCAAAATGCCTTTCTTTGGTTATTTATATGATCCCTTGTATGTGCCTCAAGTGGGTGGATTTATTTCAACCTACTTATGAACTTATGCAATAAAATGATTATTCATTCTATTTTTTTTCCCTTTGCAGGTCTTTAGATGGATTTTACTTGGCTACATATTAAGAAGCATGAAACAGTGGAAAGTATTTTACTTTGAACTTACAAACTTAGTGTTTACCAAAACCCAAGTTATCAGAGATAGCTCCAAAATAATGATATAAACATCAATTCAATGACCCACATAAATGGAGATTCCAATGAGGGTTAACTGAGATTATATGACAAGGGCTTGTCTCTTATGGTAAGAACCTAGATGGGAAGAAAACTAAGCTTAATTAGGAAAATAGAGAATATATTGGGAATATATCTTCCACAGTGCCAACTCCATTAAACTCATACTTTGGTTCGGTCGCATCATATGAATTTCATGTTGGCCAAGCATGCCACTGAGGTAGTTCCTCTTTCTCTATTGGTATTTTTGTTGCTGTACTCAAATAAAGGATATCGCCAGCCACCTCGACAATGGAAGACACCAAAAAATCACCCGCATTGATTAACCTGATTGTTCCACTTAATGTGTGGTCTCAAAAAGAGTCATAAACCGACCTCCAGTCACTACCAAGAAAGCAGGAAGAAGAAACGAAACCTATGAATTATTTTATATAGTTGCTAGCGCAACTGCATGTACGCCTTTAAGAATAGTGAAACATCAGATGTTCCTTCCAAAATCCTCACATAATCTTCAACATGGACAATCTGCATACAACAAACTAGGTCAAGAAGAACATAACCAAAGATTCTTTACCAGCTTAAATTTTTCCTGGAGCCGACCTGGGAAGTCGAGGTGAAAACACACTTGAAGATCACTAATTGCATCTAGGAAAAATCAAACTCTGAAGATCATGTTTAATAAATATTGTGATCCCTGCAATAACATAGAAATCATAGCTAAACCGAAGCCAGGGATATGTATCATCACTACGAACTTAATCACCTGAACTTATGACAGTCTATGCATCCGGTTTCCCATAAGGTGATCGCATGCACCAATGCTTCCAAACTCATGAAGATAATACCATCCAATGATGTATTGAGTGTGGCCATCAGATCAAATCCCAGCAACACCATAACAATGTCCAAGCATGCAAACGTGGCATCGAACTCAACATGGTCAAATTTCGGTGCGTCTCAGATGTTGTTTGGGAGAAGTGATTTTGAATTTCAAATGCCAAGGCATGTCAGGAATGAAACGATATGGTGAGAAGGCACTACTTAGGAAGAGGACAGACTCCATTCCGCTTCACCCTAAGATCACCCATCTGCAGAGGGTGGGCATGATGACCTTGCGGGTACTAGACCCAATAATAAATATGATGCATACCTTCGCACTAGCTTTGGTCAAATGCGACCGTGCGACCTCCAAAAGGCTCAACCAGTTGTAGGGTCATATCATGGTGAAGCAGCGGAACCCACGACTTCCTAGATTATGTGACCTTGTGACCTCTTTTTTGTTGGTTTTAGTGAAGTGCGACCTCTCCCCAAATGCGACCATGCAATCTCCAGAAGGTGCGACCAGTCGCAGGGTCGCATCATGGTGGAGCAGCAGACCTCACATCCTCCTAGAGTATGCAACCTTGTGACATCTCCTTAATTGGTTTTAGTGAAGTGCGACCTCCCCTCAAATGCAACTATGTGACCTACATAGTACGCACTCTGTCTTGTAGCCTCCACTAGTGCTCCTCTTGAAGATTCAACTATATATGATTATGCAAACAATATAAAAAAAACCATGCTATGGACAAGTGCATTAGTGCATGAACTATGATGAAGTGCTTCGAAAGGGGTACATAAGACTATGATAAAAGGACCATATCACATTAAAGTCACTCACACAACTTACATGTGACAAAGTATATGAAAGAGGAAAACAAATGAGAGCAAATCATCATCACCAGCGATAAAGGGAGACTAGTCCAATCAATCACAATTCCTACAGCTCAAGGATTGAAGTGATGGATGGGAACAAGGCAAAGACATCATCTAGTTTTCTGACAATTATACCTTTGATTTCTCAAGACCATGGGTCTACACTTGGCGCTTTTCTTGTGTATAATAGCAAGTCCATGGGTGATGACCGTAGCAAGGTAACTGGGAAAATATAATTCGGAACAACCACATGCTTTAGCAGCACCGTTACAAAAAAGGTGGAGGTTTTGCATGAAGGGAGCTAGGGTTTCATGCAAGAAGCCAGGAAATTAAGGTTTCAATGAATATCATTAGTTGGATCCCTAAAGCTACCTAAAGCATCACATCAGTGATAATACTAGGAGTATTAACTGGAAAATCAACACTCGATGTAGTTTTTGGGCCACATAACTCTAAAGGGGTAGGTCCCAAAACCAGTCAAACTACACATCTGCATTCAACACTCAGTCCATAACAGGACCAAGTAAAACACAGTAATTGAAGGTAGGGAGACCCTACACAAACCATTCTTTCTAACAACATAGTGGCAAAATACTAACCACACAGAGGTCTTAATTTATTGTTTGTTTGTTAATATAATTCTTTCAATTTTGAATGCGCTCCAAGTATCATTATTTGATTATAAAGAAATGTGATCAATGTTATTTTTTGCAGGTATAAATTGTTGTTTTACATGGGAAAATCAAGGGTTTTATCTGGCAAGGAAGGCAGATCCTTACAAAACTCCAAGACCCTCACTATAAGCTCAAAGGCACATCTATCACTAGGTCATGCATGCAGGACTGATGCACTGGAAAAGACATCTTGTTTTGCAAGGTTTGAGCTCACCAAAAGAGAAGTGTAAAAAGGAAAAACCCTAGATCGCGACCTCCTAGGTCGCTCCCGAGGTCGCAGGGCACAAATGACCTCAGGTCGCAGGCCTCCCCAGATCACAAGTCACAAATGACCTCAGGTTGCAGGCCTCCCCAAGTCGCGGGTCACAAATGACCTCAGGTGGCAAGCCTGACCAGGTTGCATGTCACAAATAACCTTAGGTCGCAAATGACCTCAGGTCAAAAGTGGCCCTAGTCGCAAGTCAGCCCAACAATGAGGGAGACCAAGGGTCAAGGGAAACTCAAGAGTCATTTCAGCCTAGATGTACAACTTCAGGAAATTTGGAAGGGACTTTTAGCACTTGAGTTGAGGCTAGGAGGAGAGAGAAAATTTGTACTTGAGAGCTAAAGGCACTCAGCTCTTGGTATCTAGTAGAGGGAGCTGTAGTGAGGCTAGGGTTTTGGTATCATGCATTGGTATGAATATCCCATGTTCCACTATTGGGTTTTGATGAGTTGCAAGATATGTATTGGAAGTTGCAACAACATTAATAATATATTCTCTTTTTTTGGCACCGATTGGCATGCTTGTTCATAGTGGTAGAATTAGCCGTTTGATATTTCACTATGTTGTACAGCTAATCATCTATGGGTAGATGTGGAAGTTGAACATTCAAAGAGGAGTCCAAGTGACCTTGGAATGCAAAATCCAAGGGTCACCACATTGTATTATAAATATACATAATGTTAATGGTAATAACATCTCATGGTTATCTTTCCAATGTGTGTGTGTTTGACATAGCTATGTTTGACATGGTATTAGAGCGGGTGATTGCTGGCCCTACTCCAATTAGCTAAATTATAACTATATTCTATGCACTATATTTGATGATTACACTTCTGGGTTCCCTATTTCTTGACTGTTGAACTACGCACCTTGGTTTCTTCTGGCATATTTCCATACTGTTACTATGCACTCACTTTGGCAAGGTTACACTCATACCACCGTTCTGAGAGAATAACACCATTAATATCTGGAAATTGGAGGAATCTAGATATCTATATCAAAAACTCCCCCGTTAAAAGTGTTTTTAGCAGGCCCCATAATATCAGTGTGCCAGTGAAAGATATTTTCATTTATTCCGTCCATGTGTCTAACATAAAGCGTTGTGGTTTGAATTATCTAAATCAAGGTAGGTAGATACACTGCACTGGCATTTTTTGATGCTGCCAAAAGAGTGAATGTGAAGAACAACAACAACAAAACCGTTTTGAATTGCAGATATTGAACCGTTTTTGCAGGGTTAACTCCTGTTCCTCCACAACGTAGAACAACCCACGCTTCCACTTGACCTCCCTTCTTGGCATCGCCTCCGAAACTCCATCGACCTATGGCACTACACCCTTAGCAGCTCTCACTCCCCACTATGCCGACGCTGCTCACTCCCCACCGTGCCCATCGTGCAAGAATCCTAGGTGATATTTGTATTTCCTTCAATGGTTGCCTAGCTTTGCTGGAGAAATGCCCAAAATTTCATCCGCGACTTTGATGATATGTTTGTAATCACTAGCCTTGATATACTTTTCTAGACTTGTAAACAGGTCATCAAAAGAAATATATGTCCTAGTATTAGCCTTTGCCTCGACTGCGGATCAAGAATATGGAGCAACAACTTGAATGGTGGATTTACGCTTTGCCTTCACCTTTGGATCCATTTTTTCTCTTTCTTAGATTGTATGAAATATTTGGTTATCCCTTTATCAGGATTTGGTTCCAAATCAGTACTCAAAGACAAAATTCTTAGTCTCTAAACTTGACTCCTCTTCACCACTGGTCAACTCCTCCTCACCATGGTGTAATACACTACATATTTCATATTAAAGAGCTTCACTTTGATTGGTAAAGTGGCCACCATAGCTTCTCCTTCAACACCTCTTCGCCCAACTTTGCGCCTTCCAGCAAGCTAAACCTCCATAACATATTTTTGGTACTGAGCATAACGCCTTCTAGTAGAACCTGTGAAAGTCCATAACAACCTTTTTCCTTATCACCGCTCAGCTCCTTAACAAACATAAAGAACGAGTCAAAGCATGGAGGATGATTGAAGTTCTAGGAAATTAGGAGTTGAACCAGTTCAGTTGGATGCACACTAAATTTTCTTGATAGGAGTGAAAGCAAGTACCACAGCGTTTGCATGTGCGTATTTAAACACCGGTGTGGAGACTGTGAGTGCATGCATTTTTTAAATATTTTTGAAATGCCATGCTGCATTGGGTTTTTTTGAAATGTCGTGACGCGTTGGTATTTTTTTATGAAAGGGAATGTTTCATTGGTATTAAAAAGTACCATATGTGTTTAAATTATCAAAAGAGAATATTAAATTATGTTTAATTTCCGGTGCATGGGACAAGTTTGTTTTTCGGTTACTCCAATAGATCAAGCGAAACATATAAGGCACAATTTGCAATATAATTTTCATTCATGGAAGAAAAACTGACCTCTCATATTCTTATTATAATGTTGGAATATCTATGTGTTCCATTGTTAAGAGCTAGATGAATTGCATGATTACAAAACACAAATATGTGTTACATTTTTCATCTGAGGGTACCTTTCATTTACAAATTGGAATGAGTCGTGAACCTTAGGCCTAATTCTAGGCATTGATTATTGTAATATCTTCATTCTTTGGAGTAGTACTTATGAAAATGACTAGAATTAATACTATATTAGAGTTCTTGAAGAATCTGATATTTTGTTCTACTGAAGACACAATCAAAATCGAAAAACTACTCTTTTCGAAATTCAAATATGTATACAAAATGCACATGAGAAAATTGGTTTTATGCAGCTTAAATCTCAGCTACAACAAGATGAGTTATAGCAGCATAAGCATCATGACACCCATCAACAACGATCAAATGGTCATTTCAATAACATTGAGCTTGACTCCATCATGTTCCTTGTACAAGAGCAGATTTTCACACATAAGTAAACATCTAACCTGCACTTACCAAGCCCATCATCAGACCTTGGGAAGATCTTGTCCATAAAAAGCACAAAATAGGGCTTGGATATGACAAGGAGTTGTCCTTTCATATTCCAGACTAATCCAATCCCATAAAATTTTAAAGTGTTGGATTTCTTTATGATAGTTCACCTTCAACTATTCTAGATCTTGCTCTTCTTCCACAACAGAAACAACAGATTTTAAAATTCCAACACTGTGATTGAGTTGGCCATATGAAAGATCATTGTTTCGATCTTCACCCATGCACGAACTATGGTTAGCACACCTATTATTTACATAGATGCTTTAGAAGCAAGCATCCTGCAAGAAAAAATATTCATCTTGGATGGATTGCTTCTTGGAAATGGGCATCAAGACCAAGAAGATGTTTAATTCATATGTTAAAAAATAACTGGTTCTAGAATATTGAACAATCTTGCAGTTGATTTTTCACCATCATCTCACCTTGTACCTGACAAGGGGGAAAATGGTGGTCATATACAACCTTTGAAGCCACATCAAGCGAGCCTGAACCACAATCTCTCATTCCAGATTTAGAGTTGTAGCTAGAGACACAACAATTCAAGCGAGCCTGAGCCAAAATTGGTCATTCTAGATTCAAAGTTGTAGCTAGAGACACATATTCCCATGAGCATTCCTTTCATTGGTGGTCAGCCTTAAACCATTTATGCAAGGTTGATATTTTTTCTCTTCAAATAATTCGGGACACTTCCTCTAGCAGAAGAATTTAGCATCTTGCCATTTTTGGAAGAGTTTCGAGAAATGCATTAACTTAGCATTCTAGAGTTGTTGGTCATCCTTAAACCATCACAGGTTGTAGACCTCCATTATTCTAGGTTGAAGGTCTCCCTCTTCAAAATATGAGGAGCACTTCCTGTAGCAGAAGATCTCAGCTTTTTTCCAGATTTGGAAGAGTTTCGGGAACTACACTAAGCGTTCTAGTGTTGGTGGTCATCCTTAAACCACCTCTTTATGCCAATATTTTAGAGATCTCATTCAACCTAAGTGATGCCATGTATACTTTGTAGATTTGTATTACAGTTCTCTTCTTGGACAAACACATGCCCCTTCGGATTAAGGTGGGGAATGTTGGACACCTAATCCTCTATGGATAGGTGTGGAACCCGAACAATCAAAGAGGAGTCCAAGTGACCTTGGAATGTGGAATCAAAGGGTCACCACATTGTATTATAAATATACATCATGTTAATGGTAAGAACATCTCATGCTTATCTTTCCTATGTGTCTGTGTTTGACATAGTTGTGTTTGACAGACTATATTTGTATGTGTGCTTTCATACACGCAATTTGTTATGGACTAATTCATAGTGGTTGCATGTGCATTTAGCTTTCTAATCGGTGTTAACTTGTTTCTTTCCATGTCAGTGATTTGTTGCGAACTACTTTGCAGTTAACTTTTGGCATGTTATCTTTCATGCACACCTAACTCGGTTTTGGCTCCCTGATCCCTCTCATGGCGTACTCCCCTTTTATTGCTATTTAAACTTGCTTGTATTTATGTTTGTGGTTTGTCAATTGGGTTGATTTTGTTTCACCATTTGGTCACTTCACCCTTGTCTCCACTTCATCACCTTCTCATCTAACAACCAAGAGAGAAAACACTTGTGGCGCTAGTCGGGCCCACATACCGGATGGGGCTCCTATCCCACACGATGTGAGCTCTAAATGGGACCTTTCACCAGGGAGACCCCCTTTTTTTTGGCAGTACAATTTTTTTCGTCAACATGATATTAAGGAAGTAATTCACAATTATACACATAACTTATCAAAGCTATGTGTTTGCATGTAAATAAATTTATATGGAGTAGGTTTATAGCATTAGTCGAATATGGAAAATCTCAAGAGGGGTAGCTCATTGGAGCATCATAATCATTATATATACATGTATTTCATTGCATGGGTTGTAAGTTTATATATACATGTATTGCATTGCATAGGTTGTAAGTTTTTATATACATGTATTGCATTGCACAGGTTGTAAGTTTAGAAGGGATTTTGTGTAGGCTTGAGTGTTGGAGGGGCTCTATATACATCAAAACATAACTCATTCAACCCGAGGGACTCTATATACATCAGAAAATAACTCATACAACCCAGCAATGGGAGCTAACATAATTGTCTGTCAGCATTAAACAAAGATCATAGTCATCAAGTAATGGGTTATTTTTTGTCTCAGGACCCTAAAGGTTTTCCTTAGTGGACGTCGATATTAGGTAGGGAGATAGGGTTGAGACATGTATAACTCCTTTGTGTGAAGAGGTTTTTACATTTTTATTTTAGATTTTCGAATATTTAAATTGTAATGGTGTGCAAAACCTTGGTTTGAGGTTTGTGGAGGGATTATTAAAAATTTGTTGATGGCTTTGACAAGGAAATACAACCATATTTATGGCTTCTGATTATATTATGGTTGTTAGTTATGCTAGATACAACATTGATAAATCGAATCATAAATACCAAAAAAGGTGTTTGTTTATAACAATTTCAATTATAATAATAATAAATTGGTTATATATATATATATAATTTTGAAGAGTGAAATAACCATTTAAATTTAATTACTACACACACACACATATATAAGAATAGGTACCCACAAAAACTAATAACAAAATCAATCTAGATACTTGATTTTAAATACAGATTTAGCAAGCCCTCACAAAGATCAAATTTATTTGGACTTTAAAACATCTTTGCAACTCAAAATATTTGATCCCATAGTCTACAGACTTGATAGATTGAGAGATAAGATGGATCTAGATTAGTTGGGCCTTTCTCTTTAACCTAATATGGAAGATATTGTTGTAATGTCTTGTGTTATCTTATCTTGTTATGTAAATATTTTGACTAATCAAATTACATAAAAATTAAAATGAATTGAAAAATAAAATAGTAAAATAAATATTTATAATTATTAATTAAAACTTATCTTATTATAAAAATAATAATAATTTTTTTTTATAATAATTACACTGAATAATTAATAACTAAATCATGAAAATATTTTGAACTGTAATCTTCTTTTGAAATGAAAAAGATTTGATGAGATTCATCCCTCTCCATATTTGATATGATATATTCAGAATCAAAATAAATAAAGACTAATTACTTTAAAATATATATAAATTTAGGTCGATAGGCCTTTTCTTTTGAATCAATCCATTTCTGATTTTTTCAACACTTCTTACTCCAGTTTGACATCTGCGCACAGATTTTTAGGCCTGCCCTTTTGCTTTCCATTTGACATTTGGGCCGAAGTTATAAAAAAGTGGCACTTATGCTTCCACTTGACATATGTGCCGAAGTTCTAGGAAAGTAGCACTTATGCTTCCTTAGGCTTCCTGTTAACGACTTTTGCTTTCCCCTTGACATCTGTGCCAAAGTTACAGGAATTACATTATGCCCCTTTATTTCCATGATTATGCGCAGTTCAAGCCGGTTGTTATGCTTTCCCCTTGATATTTGTGCAGAAGTTCCAAAAATTACATTATGCTCCTTTATTTCCACAATTATGCACAGTTCAAGTCAGTATTTATGCTTTCCCCTTGACATCTATGCCGAAGTTCCAAGAATTACATTATGCCCCTTTATTTTCATGATTATGCACAGTTCAGGCTCGTCGTTATGTATCATAAATCCATCCAACAAGCAAGGACATAGATGTAATACATTAGCTCATACACATGCCAAACGCAAAGATATTTCATAATTTATATAAGATTATTTGTGTAGATGTTTAGAACCCACAACTGAATTTATTATTTTTGTAGATGTTTAGATGTGATTCATATTTAGGATAATAAATTGAACCATTCAATGCAGTTTTGAAAAAATTGCACAAATAATTCAATGTTATGTATCAGACAAAAATAAGTCAAAATTTTCAAAGTCATAAAATTTATATGAAAATTTAACATAAAGGCATTATAATGGATCATCTATAACAAAGTTTAATATAAATATATTATCATATAAATCCTCTCAGGCTCAATCCTCAATCGAACTGTTGCCTTAACCACCACTTCCACCTCCCTTTATGTTCAGTAAGAGGGGAGCAATGAGAATATATTATGGAGAATTGTGAATTATGTGCAGAAGATGTGTAGTGAGGAAAATTTCTGTGTCCATGGCCAGGCGAATTATGTGCACAAGACGTGCATTAAGAAAATTTATGTGTCCACGACCACGCTCTGGAATCCAAGATGTCTCACCCAAAACCTGTGGTGCAGAGATCACGCAATGCTAGAGCTCAAGTTACATACCCAAGACTTCTCTGATCATTAATGGGGAACTAAGGCTTACCATTTCCAGAAGCATCCATACCTAAGAATCACCCAAGAGGTCAGTTTTTGTAACATGCTTTGCGTGCATTTTGATCTGCATTTTTTGCCTCCTTTTTCTCTATTTAGATCACAGTATATATATATATAAAGAATCTTGACCATCATTTAAAAAAAAAATACCATGGTCGAGTAGTGAAAATTATAGTCTTGTGATGGCGTTTACGGTTTTGCAAGGATGGGGGATCCCAACACTGTCCACTCACTGTTCCAATGAAAAATATTGAACACTTCACTACTTGGGTGCATCAATTTTCACATCCAACGATCATGGAAGCTGAAATCCTAAAGCGATAAGAGTGAGGCAATCCTAAGCACAAAATTCTTCTGACCAACTTGACAGATTGGAACGATACTAAATTTCATCACAAAAACACTAAAATGATAGAATGGAATGATACTAAAGTGATGAGTCCAGTGGGCCCTAGAACGGATGTAAATCTCTTCCCTCCCCCTACTGCATGTTAAAATTAAAAAATGACATGCGTTACGGAAGAGATACCGTGAGATTGGATTACTTGATGGTGACTATGAGTGACTTGTGTAAAAATTGGAAGTGAGCTTGATGGAAAATGAAATGAGTTTCTTACTTGCTGGTGACTATGAGCGACTTGCGTAAAAATTGGAAGTGAGCTTGAAGGAAAATGAAAAGAGTTTCTTAAGAAATGGGAATGGACAAATTTAATATCATATCTGACATCCCTCATCCTTCTTGACTGTAAAAATATTACCCAAATAACTAGTGGTTCTCGATGGCCATAGTTTAACGAGGCATTCTTTTTCAAATATTTTGAAATAATCATTTTAGTGAAATTGATTTTTGAGTTTGATTTTTTTGGATTCACATGAATAATTATGTAGATATTTTGTATTTGGTTGTAGAGTTCCAATTCAATTTAACAAAAATATATTTTTTGGTTAGTTTGTTCATAAAGTTTTTAGTTTAAAAAAATATGATTTTAAAATATTAAAATTTTTATTTAGCCTAAATTATATATTGTTGTAAAGTTTTTAATTTAAAAAACTATAGCTTAAAAATATATAGCTTATTAAATATAAGTATTTTATTGTACTAGAGTACAAGATGATTGCCTTTTTTTATATTAAAGATTGCGCGTTGTGTAACGATTTTATTAGAAAGTATTAGATCTGTGGTCCTTCAAATATCTTTCTCTGGTAATTCCATGATTTATTCCTCACAAGACCTTTATGTTACGTGTCCAACACAATCGTTTCTATGCGAAAAATGTGGAGATAAATTCATCAGATCCACACGATAGCGCTTTATTTCTTACTCTTATAGTGTTGATATTACTGCAAATGTTTTTCAAAGTATATATAAAAGGTCACAAAAGTTGACTATTGCATCCACTTACCAATGCTCTGTTGTAGCACAACATTACTTAACCTACCAATGCCGGTTTTACCACAACATTACTTAACACACGAAAGCAAGCCAGTTGGATGCTTTGTACATTAACTGTTAAGTTTGTCTTCCTTTTTTTTTCATTTCTTTAAATATTACCTATTATTTATGAGATTTCATAAATATCACAAACCCCAAGTTACAATTTTTCAAAAATACAGTACACAAAAATCCTTTAACCTCTTCTATTTTTTGGTTTTATATCTTTCAATAGTGTTTTAATACTGTTTAAATGTAGAGTTAAAATAAGCACAATCTTACATCTCCATACCTTTAAAAATAATTAGAATTTTCCCACATTCAAATTCCATAAAATTGGGTTAACCAACCTTTGCAAAAAAATGGTCGTTTCAACATAGGCATCAAACACTAGATATTCAAGGAGGATGGGTTTTATTAGAATAAAATTGGGATGCCAACTATTTACATACAACCATTTCAACATAGGCATCAAGCACTAGATTCTAGGAGGATGGGTTTTATTAGAGTAAAATTGGGATGCCAATTAAGTGTATTGAGGTGTAAAAACAAAATTCTAGACACAAATAAGGTATTGGCCAAATACATGTTACAAAAGATTACTCAAAGCAAAAGATAACTCAAAGATAAGCTGTGTTAATGATGTACTATTAGGTTCACCAAATTTGTTGATCTATGATGTACTCAAAGCTAAGACATTGTGTTATAGAAAATGTACAGGCATTTTATGACCACCATTTTATTAAAATACACAACAATCAATGTGAAGGTCAAAAACAATTGCATCATCAAAAATTCAATCTTTCAAATCAAAGTTCACTTATTATTTGCTTGATTATGGGAAGGTCAAAAACAATTGCATCATCAAAAATTCAATCTTTCAAATCAAAGTTCACTTATTATTTGCTTGATTATGGAAACTAAAGTACAACATTTTCAATTTGAGATAGGAGATCTATGTTTTGTTTCCTTCATCATTTCCGTTAACTGCACTCTTCTTGGGGAATTTATGACCATCATTTTATTAAAAAAATATTGCAATACACAACAATCAATGTTTCTGGTCAAAAACAATTGCATCGTCAAAAATTCAATCTTTCAAATCAAGATTCACTTATTATTTGCTTGATCATGGAAACTGAATTACAACATTTTCAATTTAAGAATCCTTCCTATCGGCCTTTCTTTGCACCTTTTAGAGCAACTGCTAATAATAATTCACCAATCAACACATATTAGCTAGCTATTTAGTCGTAGATTCGTTGGGTCGGCTGGGCCCCTTAGTTTGTCTTCCCGACGGTGTTTAACTATTTAACTAATATAGGTAAGCCATATTAAGGCAAAATATTCATCACAATCAACACGCCTTTCGTCGTGATCAAATACTTTGCAGTGGTATTTAACCAGAATTGACGAGCAATTGTCACCATTTTCGTGGAGGTATTTTATTTTATCTTTGCGCGTACCAAAATTTAGAAAAGCAGTAACAGTTGGGGGTTGTAGCTGTTTTCTTTTCTATCAGAAGGGAAGCCGAGCAATCATTAGACATCAACGAAATTGATATGGGAACCAGTGATTCAATGGAGAGCAATGAAATTGAGATGGAAATGGTGCCTTCTGAATACGTGGACACTATTAGCTGTGAGTTTGCTTACGACCCCGTCCGGTTACCTGTGGATCAAGATCCCACTCAGATTCTGTATAATAGAAAAACATTGGAGACCATTTGGGAAACCCAACTTCATGCAAAGAACCCGTTTACTAAACAATGGTTCAATGCGAAAAGTGCCCTTCCCCAAACAGAATTGAGGCAGCAAATGGAAGACTACCTTAAACTTCAGAAATACCCTTCATGTGGAGGTGCGAAGTTACAAGTAATCCAAGAATATACACAAATTTTGGGAAAGGGAGAGGTGAGGAAATATTTGCATATGTTGGGTAAATCTCTGCCAAAAAAGGTGACAACCCAAAAGGAGTGTTTGACGATTTGGAAACAAATTAACCTACTGCGTTTGTATTGTCAATTTGATTCTAAAAACGTAGAAACATTCAGATCTTTGCATATTTTCAGATATTTAAGCAAATTCATTCTGAAAATTACGACGCTTCTGAGCAACTATAAAATAGGAACACCCACTAAGGAAACTGCATGGGAAGTGTGTAAGGAAATAAGCAGGGCAATTGATGTTATAGGCCTGAAACCGGAGGACATACGTGATGTAAAAAGTTTTCCTAATAACAAATCCAAGAAAATTCTCCACATTGAAGGTTATGTCGAAATGACAAAATATGCTTATATCAATAAGGAAGGTTATGTCAAAACTGAATCCCTTATGTTGCGAATTTTCTGCAAAATTTTCTCTGACATGAATGCGGAAACTAAGCAAATCCTTGGAAAAAAATCATAAGAAAGGATAGTAATAGTTGCGGGTCCTTCCATTGTTACAAAGAAATTGGATGGAAATAATGCCGAGGATATCAGCAGTGAAGATTTGTATCATGGGATTTCTATTCTGCAAATATCTTGGATTAAAAAATCGTCATCTTTAGATGGTCAAAATCGGTCACAATTGCTGGTTAATGCAATAATTAGAGAAATTAATAGATTAGAAGAGACCACAGGTTTTAGCGAGGGACAAGTGGAAGCCGAATTAGCAGAGGCGCGGCATAATTAGGAAGCCAAAAGGACCTTCGTCTGGTCAAAGATATACTGATAACAGAAGGCCCATCAGCTGCTAATTTGGGGAGATCGTTCACATGTTTCAACATTTTGCTCGTGAAGATGAAGATGAGAATAACGACGAAAGCAATGGTCCATGGTATTGTGCGAAGAAAGGTTGCAAAATATTTCAATGTGTTCACTCCATAATTGCACAACTTGCATTGGATATCTGCACAGCTATTTCCAGAAGTGTGGAAGAAGCTCCTGGTTTTGAAGTTTTGAATCGGGTCCCATGTTATTCTATTTATTTTAATCACTTGAGTATGGGACTAAAACCTTTCAAACTCTGACTTTTAAAAGCACAGTGGCTTCTTGTACATGGGTTAAAACGACTAGCTTGGCCCTATTACTAGATTTTGGGTGATTTTATTTATTCTCTATTACTATATTTTGGGTGATTTTATTTATTTTTTCTATTTTTTAGGCTCAGACTACTATATTATATTAAGGGTATTTTAAGACATTTTTTTAAGACAAAAATACTTTAAGACAAAACTTTATATTTAAGACAAAAATATTTAAAGACAACTTTATATTTAAGACAAAAACAGTTTGAGATAAAAAAAAATTAAGACAATTTTTGATTTAAGACAAAAGCACTTTGAGGCAAAAATATTTAAGACAACTTTATATTTAAGACAATGGCGATTTAACATTGACAATTAAGACCAAACCCAATTAAGATAGTTAGCAATTAAGACAAAATCATTAGCATTAGCCATGAGTGGATAATGGATAATTATATTTTTATTTTTACAAATAAATATTCAAACCACCTGAAATTTGATCATGTCATGATATTTATTTCTTTTATATTATATTTTTCCTTTTTTCATTAAAACCACATTTTAAAAATATAATAAATAAATAGATTAAAAAATATTATTTTTTTGTTGGCCACTCAAGGGGACTTGAACTTTGAATCTTATGTTTTAACATAATACTTCATAAGAAAGTGATTTTCAATTGTGTTACATTCCATGAGCTAAAATTGTTTATTTTTTTAAATATGTGAAAAAATTTAAACAAGCAATTGCACCAGATGTTGCAAAAGAAACACTGTAAGGCATGAAATAGAGAAGAATCTAGACAAAAGCACTTTGAGACAATCATTGAATGACAGCTATAATCGGGCCACTTGCAATGCTTCTTCTAGAGTTTAAAGGAAACACCTCGAAGAAAAGAAAAAAAATAAAACAAAAAAATGATTTAACAATTTAGTTAGAAAACAACTAACAACCCTCTTGAGGTGGAAAATTCCATCCCAATTGAAAGAAGTGAGAAAACTCCTAACCCCTAACCCCTAACTTAGAATCCTTGAACCCCATAAATCCTAATCCCATGTCCTCTTAAACCTTGAACCTTAACCCATAACCCCTAACCCCTAAACTCATTAACCCCTAACCCATTAACCCGCTGACATGTAAATACCATAACTCTTAGGCACTTAACCCTTAAATCCCATGACATGTAAGCCCTTGATGGTTGATCTTTAACCCTTGAATCCCTTAATCAATAAGCCATTAATCTCTAACTCTTAAACCCCCCATACCTCAACCCCCTAACCTCTAAATCCCATAAGCCCTAACCCTTTACCCTTAACCCTTTGCTCCTAAACCCTTAAACCCCTTTACTCCTAGAAACCCTTATTCTTTCTCCCAAACCATAGGTGCTCCAACACTAATATTATTGGGCATATTATGCTTTTTCCTGCTAACCACTCCAAATAAAACCTCTAAGAACTAGTAGGGTCCAAGGAAAAGAGCTACAAGTTCCCCAAATCCAATCTACATTTTATGAACAGTCACACTTCCCCCAAATGTACTCCACATATTTGCCTTGGTGTTGGAGTTCGAAAATTACATAGGATGCCACAAGTAATCCTAATCATAAGACTCAACTTTCCTAATGACTAGGAGGCCATAAAAATCAAACAACATCTTAACTTATGCCTAAAATTACTAAAATTTCCTATCCCAAATATGAAATTAGAAATTCTACAAAATTATAGGGCAACAAGGAAACCAAATTTCTCTTCAATAAATCTCTAAGATCTTTTGGAGGACAAATACAAATTTTGAAATAAATTGTTGAAATTATGCTCTTGCATTAATAGCTACCAATGTATCCTTGGAGGCCACCCCCTTTAACAATAGTAATACCAATGTCCATTACCTAGCATTAGGGAAATTTTGCGGTCTAAAATGGGCCTTCTAAGAAAAATATAGAACCAAAATAAACTTTATAAGAACTAATAAGATTCAATATGATGATGTCAACCATGGAGGATGATTCACGATTTTTTAAGTAAAAGGATAAAAAGATTAAAAAATAATAAAATAATAAAACTACATTTTTCAAATTGTATTTTCAACTTATCTCCCAAATTTTTAACTCAAATTTCGAGTGGGAATACTCGTTGGATGCAAAATTTAATTCCACATCCAAGTAGTACCCATATTGCATACTTTCGATGGACCCTTCTAAGTGAAAAATGAGAAATACATGAAAAAATGTGATTGCAATCACATTTTTCATGTATTTCTCATTTTTCATGTAGGAGAGTCCCTCGAAAGTATGCAACATGGGTACTCCTTAGATGAGAAATTAAATTTTTCATCCAACGAGTACTCCCACTCAAAATTTGAGTAAAAAAATTGGGAGATAAGTTGAAAATACAAGTAGAAAAAGTAGATTTTTCTTTTTTCCCTCTAGAATTTGATGATATCATCAAATCTTATTTTATTCTTTCCACTATTATTTTATAATTTCCTTAGGAGGCCCATTTTAGACCTCAAAATTTCCCTAATGAAGGAACTCCTTACATAATTATCTCTTATATCCCCTTAACCCATTGCAATTATTGTCTTTGATGCCTACCTAGTTGCAAGCACATTTTGAAGCAATATAGCATATTCCTGGTTGAGGATTTCGATAAGTATGTGATTTTGTTGACATCTTGTGATTGTCTCATATGTGAATATATAAAATTATTGTTTTGTACTATTTTAAGGACTGATACCATCAGGTGTGTGCACTAACATGGATGGAATGCTAACTGCATGTTGTATATACTGTAATGTAAATGAATAATCTCTTCTAGAAAAGGTTCCACTCATGATGTCATTTCGAAAATGCTCGCACTCACCAATTGTGGTCAAATTTTAAGGTCCCATATTCTCGTAATGGTAAACTTACCTATACATCTCTTTAAAAGCACACAACACACATGTTGGCTTGATCTTGTCCTTATTGTGGGGAAAATGTTGTTGCAGTGGAACCCCCAAATTAGATTTATTTGGGTTGACCCTGATTTGAACGATAGATTTATAAATGTTATGCACAGTATGTATATAAAAAATATGCCGGGTTCTCCATAAATTTCCTGAGAGAAACTCCCTAGCACAACAAGTAGAATACTTTTTGTAGCCAAAGAGATTAACTGTTGCTAGTTCTTTTTCAGAACTAGTACAAACTATAGACAACCTAAAATGCCTCATTTTTGGGCTATGAATATAGTATCCATTTAGATAGACACAAGCATTGGTTAATAACAGATAACTAACACAATCTCAATGAAATACTGTGAATAGAGAGAGCCACGGTTATATATCTGGTTTAGTCGAAAATGGATTGATATCTTCCTCAATGTGGACTGCCATCTTGTTTTCCACTTCTTCAATCAAGTCATGGTTGTCTTGGATGCCCATCTGACAGTCTGAAACTACCAACTCCAATGCCATCAAATTTATCCTAGTGACCTCCATTTCTTTGTTCAGTTCTTTCGGGCCCTTCTTGTTTCTGATTTCTCTCTTCCAATTTATAAACACATACAAAAAAGCATTGACAGACCTCTTGCTTCAATGCAATGGCTCAAACGTAAATAATTCTCCATGGAAAAAAATTCTCAGGGTCCTGCAATGGCTACAACATAAATAATTCTCCAATGGCTACAACATAAATTCTCCCTTGTGTTTCCTTGACAATCCCTAACACTTCCTAGCACATGTTGGCACACCCTGGCACCTGACACATATTGGATGCATGTCGCCCTAACACTACGACATGACTTAGCACTGTCTATCATACCATGTTACTCCCTCCTCAAGACACCTAGACTCGCTAACACTCCCTGTCACACATAATTATTCATTAATCTATGGATTTTGACCTAGTGCTCTGTTACTTTTTCCTGGCACTCTCTAACAATCCTTAGCACACATTGGCACACCTTGGCACTTGGAACATCTTTGTATCCTTCCCTATCACTCTAACATGCCTTGGAACTTCATATAATACTGTGTCACTCCCTTCTTAGCACACCTGGAACTGGATGATACTTCATTTCCATGCATTTGAAACTAGTGCTCCCTTGTGTTTCCCTGACACTTGGGCCTCACACTCCCTAGCATGTGTTCATGCCACACCCTAGCACCTGGCACATCTTGGAATGCCTATCATGCCTTGGAACTGCTTAGCATGTGTTATTACTTCTAGGCATTCCCTGCAACACCTTGGTATTCCTTAGCTTTCATGCCATCATAGATAGCCTTACTTTTTTTGCTACTTGGGAACACAACCAAGTCATTGGAAAATCAATGTTGTGCCCAACCAAAAATTTCCCTTTGTCTAAAACTACTTTGTCGAACCCTTTATGTAACCTTAGGCTTACCTCCTAAAAGTATTATTTTGGCCTTCTCCTAACACACTTTATCCTTTGGATACTTGGAATTCATTAACACTACTTGGCACACACTCTTATTCGTTCATTTCCATGCATTTTGACCTAGTTCTCCCTTGAGATGTCCTGGCACTCCCTAACACTCCTCAACATCCATTGACACTTTCTGGCATGTGTTAGCATGCCTTTTCAATCCTTGGCATGCACTGACACTCCATAGTTATCATGTCCTCATGATTACCCTTACTTTTTTTGGGACTTAGGAACCCAACCAAGTCTTGCCTTGACTATAACAACCTGACCAAGTAACAGTTACTACAACTAGATTATGCCTTTTTCACCTAATAAATTACTATAATCCCTAACCCATTTAACCCCCTTAACCCCTAAACCCATTACCCATTTAACGCCCTAAACCCTAAACCTCTAAACCCTTAATCCCTAACCCCTTAAACCCTAATTCTGGACCCCTAACCCATTTAACCCCCTAAACCCCTAAAAATCTAACCCCTAAAATCATTAACTGCTAAATCCCCTAACCCCCTAAACCTCTAAACCCCTAACCCATTTAACACCCTAAACCTCTAACCCCTTAACACCTTAACCCCTAACCCCTAACCCCTAATATACTTAACTGCTAAATCCCCTAACCCCCTAAACCTATAAAACCCTAAACCCATTTAACCCCTAAACCCTAAACCTCTAACCCTTAACCCCTTACCCCTTAAACCCTAATTCCCAACCCCTAAACCATTTAACCCCCTAAAACCCTAAAACCCTAAACCTCTAAACCCCTAAACCGATAAACCACTAACACCTAAACCCCTAACCCCTTATCCCATAAACCCCTAAACCATTAACGATTAACCCATAACCCATTAACTCCTCACCCCTAACCCCTAAAATCCTTTGACATATCGGGCTGAGAAGTTTACTCGTTGCCTCTCAATCAACTAGTTAAGTTATGTATGCTTATAACTGTAAATGGATCTTCCAACTAGCACAAGCTTTACTTGTAATTTATTAAATCCATTATAGGCAAGCACCTTATTATGGAAGCATCTTTGGTTTAAATCTCTACCCCTCTAACCCCCCTTCAACCCACCAATAATTTGTGGATGACACTCTTCTTATGGGCTCTCCCTCGGTCAAAGAAGCCCTTTTCTTCCATAATATTCTTGATAATTTTTCCTAGAACCTTCAGCACCTCCATCAACAAAGCCAAATCAAAAATATTATTCCTCAATACCTCCTAGACCATTCAACTCAACATAGCTCGCATTGTAGGCTTTCAGCTCAGCTCCTTCACCTCCAAGTACCTCAGAGTACCCCTGACTGATAAACCCCTAGCCAAAGCCAAATGGGAATCTCTGGTGACCAAATTGAAAACAAAAAAGATTTCCATTTGGACTTTCAGGTCCTTAAATCTCCCAGGCATATTAGTCTTGGCCCGCTCAGTCCTGCAAACCATTCCTCAATACCAGTACTTGACCATTTCTACTCTCAAATCTATTTCAAACCAAATCAAAACCATTCAAAGATAATTCTTATGGAAAGACAAAGAGAAAAAGGGAAAATGGGCCCTAGTAGCCTCGAGAATAATCCGCAGACCTAAAAAATATGTGGGGCTTGGTCTCAGAGACCCAGACTTGTTGGGAAAAGTTCTGGGCACCAAAACCTGGTGGAGATGGATCACCAGCCGCAACACCTCTTGGGCAGCACTCTTGAAGGAAAAATATGCCCCATCTCACAACCCGAAGTCTATAATCAGGATCTATGGCAACCTTAAAGGTTCCTCGGTTTGGAACCAAACTTGGGAGAACAGAGGAATGGTCCAAAACCATTTCTTTTGGGAATTTCGAAATGGTGGGAAAACAATGTTTTGGGCTGATGCTTGGAAGCAACGCCCTGATCTAAATCAAGACCAATTCCAAAAAATCTGAACTCATATGGAAAACCACAACAAAAGGCTTGTCAAATATTTCTGGAAAAATGAAGAAAATATTGAATGGAGGGAATGACTTGATGCCCCGAAATGGGTCCAGAAAAATCACCCTCAGGATTGGACTAACCTAGATGATGAGCTAAGGAAAAGGCAGATTCAAAGGGACGATGATCTGGACAAGCTAAGATGGGGCTCTAATGCGGCTGGCCACTTCAACATAAAAGAAGCCTATGGCCTCTTATCTAACTCCACTCACATCCCCACAAAAAACAAATGGAACACCCTATGGAAGTGTAATCATTCGCCCAAAATCTTGCTCTTTCTTTGGTCTGTCATGCACAAAATCCCCGCATATTCTTCTTTCCAAGCTCTTTCCAATTATTAAATCCACCTGTTTGAACAAATTTTTGGTATTCTCTTGACAACTTTGAAACCTTTCAACCCTTTTACTTGCGCCTCTATGTTTTCATCCTCACTGATACTCATTTTCATTACCATGGTATTGTGATGAATCCCCTTCGTGGTATTCATTCACCACTTCTTAATTATTGCATTTTGTTTAGAATCCAATTTTTCCAAAAGAATATAAGAATATATCAAAAGTAGAATAATATATCTTATTATATTTCCAATGTAAGGAACATAATGAACTCTAGAAACCTTTATGAACTAAATAAATGTGCTTTCTAGTCTCAAGCATCAGCCCCTTAGGAACCATCTTCAGTGCATCGATTTAGACAACTTGGAAGACATAGTTCAACCTCAACACAACATACGTTGTTATGAATAAAACTGAGATCTATCCCTTCTATCCCTTCATAACGTGAAACTAAGTATGACATAATCTCCAAAGGTAGGTGCTTGGCTAGAAACTAAGCATGACACAATCTACAAAGGTAGATGCTTGACTAGAAACTAAGCATGACATATTCTTCAAAGATAAGTGCTTGAATAGAAACTAAGCATAACACAATCTCTAAAGACAGATGCTTACAGGGTTAACATAAAAACATGAACAAGTATATAAGTGGATAACCATTAATAGAATATATCAACACCAAGAGAGTGGTCCAAAAAGACACCATCACCAAGGAAATATTTAAAAAGTTTGCATAAGTGATATGCTTCTCATTTATTCAAGTGTTAAATCAAAATAAATGTTTTTTACTTTTCTTGTGGCATATTTTAGAACTGTAAATTTGAACTAATATAAGTATTCCAAAATTGTATTTAAAAATACCAAATCTTTTAATCATTTAAAAATACTAAATTAAAAAAATCCCAATATCACAAAAATTCAATAACAAAACCTAATCTGAATAATAAAAGCATTGACTGATTAAATTACATCTCTATTAAAACACAATTGTACTTGTAATAGATATATACATTGTTTAGTTTTCTAACAAAAAAAAATAATATATAATACCACAAATAAACATAATACATGAAACGTGACCATTGCCAACCTCCCCTCACAAACCTGGTTTCCCTTTCAGCTTTTGTAGTGGTTCTTTTAGTTTTTAAGAGAATTCTAGCCAAAGTTATAATTTCTCTATGAAAATAATATAAATAATTTTAATAGAAATTGGGGCAAAAATAATTTTTGGAAATTTGGGTTACAGTTTCAATAGTATTTTGTAATGATGTTTAAGAATTGGAGTTCAGATGACTTACTCACCATAAATTGAATCAAAAATAATTTTTGGACCTGCTCAATAGTATTTTGTAATACTGTTTAATAGTTCAACAGTATTTTGTAATAATGTTTAACAGTTGATTTTGGATGACAGGTGGGCACACCATCGGGTATATATCTATTCGGGAGGTTGTTTAATTGTATTCTCCAAAAAACATTTCCCTCGCTCTAGGCGGGCTTGAAGTGCAAGTTATCTGAGAAGTGCACATGAGTTGGGATGGTAATAGTGTTTTCAGGTAGGCAACTCTACGAAAAATATTGAGTGAAAATAAATCCAAATATTCCTTAGAGATGTTAGTGAGTCAAGTGGCCAATCCCTTGGCCGAAACTGGCAGAGACAGAGAGAGGAGCAATATGGCACCAGTGGCAAAGACGGGCTCAGACGACCTCTGTGATTTTAAGCAGTTGCAATGCTTTAACGCACCAATGTTGGAATGTGGGAACCATCATTCTCAGTAGAAACAACAGCCTAATACCCCTGGGAGCACTAGATGCCAGGGTAGGAAGTAGGGCATGCCCCCCGCGGGCTGTGGTGTTGCAGTACTTCAACCCAACAATGTTAGAATGCGAGACAAATCAATTGCAGCAGCAACAATAGTCTAAGGCCACTGCGAGCATCAGAGGCCAGGGTAGGAAGCAGGGCAGGCCTCCAGCGGTGCAGTTGCAGTGCGTCAACCCACCAGTGTCAGAATGTGAGAAACATCAATTGGAGAAGCAACACCATTCCAACACTACTATGAGCATTAGAGGCCAGGGTAGGAAATGGGAAGGCCTCGAGCTGTGCAGTTGTAGTGCTTCAACCCACTAGTGTCAAATTGTGAGAAACAACAATTAGAGCAGCAACACTAATCCAATGCCACTTCGATCATCAGAGGCCAGGGTATGAATCGGGGCAGGCCCCGCGCTGTGCAGTTGTAGTGCTTCAACCCATCATTGTTATAATTTGAGAAACATCAATTAGAGCAGCAACACTAGTCCAATGACACTGCGAGTATCAGAGGCTAGGGTAGGAAGCGGGGTAGGCCCAGGGCTGGGAATTTACAGTGCTTCAACCCACCAATGTCGGAACATAATAAATATCAATTGTAGCAGCAGCAACAACAACATTCCAAGGCCACTGAGAGCTCCAAAAGTCAGGGGAGGAAGCCAGGCAGGAAGCCCCAAGCAGTGGAATTGCAGTGCTTAAACCCACCAATGTCAGAATTTGAGACACATCAATTGCAGCACCGACAAGAGGCCAATGCCACTGTGAGCACCAGAAGCCAGGGTAGGAAGTGGGGTACGAAGCCCCGGACCGTGTCACATGAGGGAAATGAGGGCGGTGACAAGAAGAGAGGGCGGAAACGCAAGGTCAAATAAGAGCAGGAAGAATTTGGGGTTTGAATTTGATGAATGCTGGCAATGAAGATGATGTTAATGATGAGGATCGTATAAATAAGAAAGAAACGAATGGATTTTTGGAGTACATAGCACTAGTTTCAAACACAGAGCCTAAATGGCCTGTGCCACTGAATTTACGGAACGAGGGGTTGAAGGTTACCCCAACTCCTGATGTTTCCAAGGTTAAGAATACCAAGAAATTTGTTAGAAAATTGCAGATGGGGGTGGATCCTAATACTAGAGTCCATGATTTCTCTCGGTATATTCCAGCAGAGGAGAATAAAATGAAGGCACCTTCACAGAAGAATGTGAATATGAATTGCCATTAGTGTAAAAGAAATGAAAAAGGCAGAGTGGTCTATTGTTCCAAATGTCCAAAGAAGTATTGCCTTATCTGAATTTTAAGATGGTACCCTTCACGAACAGAAGAGGAAATTGCAAATGTTTGTCCTTTTTGTTGGGGACACTGTAATTGCAAAGCATGTTTATGGTGAAATCCCAAGGTTAGAGTGTAGACATTGGGGGTAGCTGATAGGGTCCATTTTCTCTAGAATGTAATTTGCAGTGGCCTCCCCATGGTCGCTAAGATTCATCTTGAGAAAATGTTGGAACTCGAGGCAGAGGCCAAGATTTAGAGTAAACCAGTTGAAGCCTTGGAGATTACCAAGGCTAATGGCAAGGAATAAAATGAGCGTCATTACTGTGATAACTACAATACATCTCTAATAACTTTCCACAGAAGCTGCAAGGTTTGTAAGTATGATATTTGTCTGTCTTGTTGTCGTGAGGTTCAGGAAGGGTCACAGCCTAGAGGTGATTCAGGAAAGAGATCAGTTGAGGATTCCAAGGTAGAGAATGAGGATGATGTTGAACAAAAAGAAATAACAGGTAAGTTGGATTTTGCATCATTAATTGATTTTAAAGTTAATTCTAATATTTCCTCTATTTATCATAAGGTCCTTTAGCAAAAGCATGCACAATCAAACTCGAATTGACCCATTTAGGCTAAACCCAAATTGACCCAACACGTTCAGTGATTTGAAAATGGAAGTACTTGAAAATGTGTGCAAGGTATCCATTTCCATTAATTAAATGTGTGCAAAATTCTCCAAGTCTAGTTGATTAAACAACTACTTAGATCTATTCCAGAGATTGACTGTAGGGGCATTTATTGGATATGTCACATTTGATAAAGGATGAGATCCAGAGGCTACCTGGCCTTTTACAGACTCTGTCTTTAGAACTTGTAGAAGTTAACACTCACAATTTCCATCAAATTATATGTGAAAACTGTTATTCTTGCAATTGAAACAAAGTGTTTATGGAAACTGTTTATGAGTTTATGTGTGAAGGCAAGTTAATTTGATTTGTTTTTTAACATATTAAATCACAAATATACAGCAAGATAACTTCAACATAACATGACACAAATGTTTGATGAGAAGTTCACCCCTCCTGGGCTACATCTGCTGGATCAAGCCTTCCAAAATGAGTTTTTTCTCTTGTATTAAAATGCTCAAAAATGCTAATATAGGTTTAAAATTGTCTCAATAGAAAAATATGAATGTAGATACTGATTCAGAAGACATGAAAAATCTAAGAATGCCTTTCCAAATTCACCAAACAGTGAAGAACTACCATAAATAGTTATTTCTTCAATAAGACCTTGACGGCTCTTTGAACTCCTCTGTAGCTTTTTGGGATGTAGAAGTCCTCAAATAGGTCTGAAACCTCTTTCATTAGGTTCATAAGGTCTAAATTATCTGGTTCACCTCAAACAGAGAGGTACAACTCAAAACAGCTCCAACACCAAAATGGCCCTAGTGGCCCTGAAAACTCTCCTGAAGGTTTTCAGCCTCTGAAAGTATTCAAATAGTTTTTAAACCTCTTCCATTAGGTTTATAAGGTGTAAATTAGCTGAAAATGGTCTTTGGAACACCTAAAACAGAGAGGTACAACCCAATACAACTCTATTTCCAAAATGGCCCTAGTGGCTCAAAAAGCTTCACTGAAGCTAAAATGGCTGTAGAACACCTCTACTTCCTTTGGAACCTATCTCAATGGCTCTGTAATGCTGAAAATAGTCAAAAATGACTTTTTTTTTACCAAAAATGGTTAACCATAGCTCAACACAGCTCCAGCTCCCTCTTGGCTCTCATGGCTCTCATTGCTTCCCTGAAGCAAAAGGGACTAAAGATCAACTCCAATGGCTCTGAAACCTATTCCAATGGATTCATAATGCTTTGAATACCCAAAATAAAAATAAAAAATCATTCCAAAGGTTCTCCCTATAAGAAGTTATGGCAAAAACCATTTTTTTCCTAATCTGCCCTTGAAAACCTCCACTAATTTTGGGACAACTCCAGTTAAGCCCAACAATTTTGGCCTGTCTTCCAGATTTTGTGGGCGCGCTCCATAAATAGTGGAAATTGCTAACTATCACATTAAATTTCACATGACGTGTTCACATGCACAAATATTCTGGATGTTAGGGCGGAGTTAACCGCGGCTTAGTTCCAGGTCTTGGTGGCGAGGTCACATCAGGTGGGGCTAGCCCGAAAATCCTCTACCATTTTTTTAATTTAAAATTTAAATAAGACTTTATAACATAACAGGTTAAGAACCAAAGCAGTGGCACAATGGTAGAGTGTCTGGTTTTCTTGTGGGAGGTCGGAGGTTCGACTCCTGTGGAGTCATAAATATTTTACCACCAAAACGTTCTTCAAGGCTTGGGGCCACGTGGCACCTGATGATTGGCCAAAATTTCTAAAGTCAACCCACTGACCAACCTGCACTTGCCATGTATCGAAATCGGATTGGTTCGAATGGAATATTCTAGGGAATATTTTGAGGAATATTCTAGGAATATTTTTTTTTAAATTTTTCCAATTTGGAATTCAAACCTAGTCAAACTGGTCTTTTGCCTGAAATTGTGAATTTGCAAACTTGAATAAATTTCACATACAGTGTCGGATTTTAGTGTCATTCGCGGCGTCAGGATCGTATCGATGAGGCCTATCCGATCGTTTAGGCTGAAAGTGATTTTCAACACTTTCAATTTTGAGCTTTTCCATGGCTTGGACTTGAGCTCCTAATCACACCCCCCAAATAAGAAGTTTTTGTACCCCAAAAGCTCACTGAAATGATGAAACTGAACTGTAGTACAAAAAATGAGAGAATAACAACATCCTCTTCTCTTCAGCTTCCAAAATTTTTCATGAATTGCCAACTGTTCACATGGCGAATTTTGCCAAATGAGCCATGTACTTGTGCCAGATTCTGACCAAGTTTTCTCACGATACCAATCTGCCATTATGAAACCAGAAATGACCCTTGTTGAAAATTGTGCCCTATTTTCTTGCATGCTTTACCATCTCATGGAATCTTTCACCGCTTTGCACTGACACTTTGTTTCTCTGCACCAATCAACACTAAAGGCACCTTGTGTAACATGTGACATCAACAAAAATTTGAAAATGAAATGTGCTATACAATTGGCACAACCATCAATGTAAAAGGTGTGCCCACAATCGACACAAGTCGATAATCATGTGTAACACGATCAACACAAGTCGATAATCATGTGTAACACGATCAACACAAGTCGACAATCATGTGTGAAACAATCGACACAAGTCGAAAAACATGTTTGACATAATCGACACAAGTTGATAAAAAAAAAGACACATCTTGAAAAACACATGTGTATGTATCATGTACAATTAACTATATATAGTTCGCTAATTACACATACAACCTCTATGTACATGTGCAACTTCAACTCTTCTTTTCAAATACCAACAAGTACATCATCCCAAAAAACATGTGGGTGACTAAGAGCTGAAACTAAAAGACATTGCTGCAAAATAAGTGAGTATCATACTCATATTTTACACCTCCATGGTGAAATTTTGCAACAACAAATAAATTCCTTCATCTGAAACTACTTTTACATAAAATCTTGCATCAACTTTTCAACTGAAATACATGCATACAAAATCTGAATTTTGCATGTACAAAATGAAGATGACTTACTGCAATAAGAAGTTAATCCACTTCCTACCAAGCCAACTCCATGGCATCTTTTCCTACTGCAATACTCCTTCATGTGAATCTTCCATTTCCACATCGATAATGGACTCCATAGATCCACTTACGCCAAGATTTTTGTCCTCTAGCAACATGTGCTTTGGACGATTTTTTGGATGCAAAGTCCAAAAATGAGAAACATCTTGTCCCTTCCTTTGACAAAATGTGCAACTCTTAAGCACTTTCTGAGAAAGTTCTCTTTGCCTCTTCTACTTCCTGTGTGCTTTCTTTTCAACCAGCATCTTGAAGCAACATGGTTAAATCCACCACAAAATGTGCAACAAAAATTTCTTTCATTTGAACAAGCAAAATTATCATTCTTTGCTGAAACATAATCAAATTGATCATGTGAATAATTATACCTCTTTTGTTGCATGGAATTTCCATCCTTTTTGTCTTTGAAAGACGATGAACTAGTATAGGAGGCAGCTTTCCTTTTCAAACTTTCATCACAATTCTTATCTTGAAAATTTTTTGAAATTGAAGGCTCGCCATAAGTGACATGTTTACCCTCTACTTGCTGCAATGATGGATTAAAAAAATGGAAATAATCCTTAAAAAAAATTTGACATATATGCATTTCAGAACTTGGAATAAATGTTCTCTTAAAATTTGCATCGCATGCATTCAAGGATTTGGAGTCTTCACCATTAAACTGCACATAACCAAGACCAACATTCTTGGGTCGCCCCACAACTAAAATAAGGTCAACCATGCATTGTGTGTGCTTTCCAAAAAAATTTCCTTCTTGATATCCCATCTTAAACATTAGTTTGGACCCGATTCCCCTTGTATGTTTTTCAAAATAACCAACACACTTTTTAATGGAGGAAATTGAAGACAAGTTGGAATGGTTTACGTCTTCCTAGTGCTTGTTCTTGGAGAAAGATTCTTGAGCTTGAAGATTTGTTTCTCCATGTCATGCAACCTTTGGAGAATTGATTCCTTCTCATCCTTCATAGCCAACAATTGTGCATGAAGCTTAACACTTTCTCTTTGATCCTCAATGAGAATCTGCACCATGTCCTTCACCTTAATGAACTCATTCTTCATGTCATCATTGAAGAGTCTTGTGAAAGAGGAAACTTCACTTGTAGAAGATGTTGACATTATGTAAATGGTAAAATTAACAAAAGGAACTTCTAAAGAAAAGTTCTCAGAGCTTTCCAACAAATGACAAGCTTTTAACCTAATGTCCTTAAAGACCCCTTCTTATTCAAGCAACCATAAAACACAAACTCCAATAGCTTGAAGCAAACACTAATAAAGTGATTTTTTTTCCAAAGATAATATTGAGGTACTTTAGGATAAGTAAATAGTCCACAACTCTTTTTTCCTTTCCAAGACTTAGCTATCAACAACTATCTTTTCAACTCAAGAAAAATCATACAAGCAACCATTTTGCAACCAATAAAAAAGTCAATATTTTACACTGTTTTAAGACCTTTCGCACAAAAAAAATGCTCAAAATAAGCACAACCAAGCTTAACCAAAGCTTTGATACCATCTGATCTAAAAATAGAAGTACTCAAAAATTTGTGCAAGGTATCCATTTCCATTAATTAAATTTTTATAAAATTCTCAAAGTCTAGCTGATTAAACAACTACTTAGATCTATTCTAGAGATTGACTATAGGGGAATTTACTGGATATGTCACCTTTGATAAAGGATGAGATCCAGAGGCTGCTTGGCCCTTTACAGAGTTTGTATTTAGAACTTTTAGAAGTTAACACTCACAATTTCCATCAAATTATATGTACAAACTGTTATTCATGTCTTGCAATTGAAACAAAGTGTTTATGGAAACTGTTTATGAGTTTATGTGTGAAGGAAAGTTAATTTAATTTTTTTTTTAACATACTAAATCAGAAATGTACAGAAATATAACTTTAGCATAACATGACACAAATGTTTGATGAGAAGTTCACCCCTCCTGGGCTACGTCTGCTGGATCAAGCCTTCCAAAATGAGCTTTTCCTCTTGTATTAAAATGATCCAAAATGCTTATAAAAGTTTAAAAGTGTCTCAATAGACAAATCTGAATTAAAATACTGATTTAGAAGACATGAAAAAGCTAAGAATGCCTTTCCAAATTCACCAAACAGTGAAGAATTACCATAAACAATGATTTCTTCAATAAGGTGCCAGCGGCTCTTTAAACTCCTCTGTAGATTTTCGGGCTATAATAGTCCTCAAACAGGTCTGAAAACTCTTTCATTAGGTTCATAAGGTCTAGATTAGCTGAAAATGATCTTTGGTTTACCTCAAACAGAGAGGTACAACTCAAAACAACTCCAACCCCAAAATGGCCCTAGTGGCCCTGAAAACTCTCCTGAAGATTTTCAGCCTCTAAAAGTATTCAAATAGTTCTAAAAACTCTTCCATTATGTTTATAAGGTGGAAATTAGCTGAAAATGGTATTTGGAACACCTCAAATAGAGAGGTACAACCCAATACAGCTCTATTTCCAAAATGGCCCTGATGGCTCAAAAAGTTTAACTGAAGCTAAAATGGATGTAGAACACCTCTACTACCTCTAGAACCTATCTCATTGGCTCTGGAATGCTGAAAATAGTTGAAAATTACTTTTGGTTTACCAAAAATGGTTAACCATATCTCAACACAGCTCCAACTCCCTCTTGGCCCTCATGGCTCTCATTGCTTCCTTGAAGAAAAAGGGACTAAAGATCAACTCCAATGGCTCTAAAAACTATTCCAATGGATTAAAAATGCTATGAATACCCGAAATAAAAAACAAATTTCATTTCAAAAGGTTCTCCCTATCAGAAGTCATAGCAAAAACCATTTTTGCCCAATCTGCCTTTGAAAACCTCCACTAATTTTGGGCTAACTCTAGTTAAGCCCGACAATTTTGGCCTATCCACCAGATTTGGTGGGCGTGCTCCATAAATAGCAGAAACTACTAAATATCACATTAAATGTCATATGACATTTTCACATGCGCAAATATTCCTGCAGTTAGGGCGGAGTTAACTGCGGCTTAGCTCTTGGTCTTGGCGGTGAGGTCACATCGGGTGGGGCTAGTCCTTAAATCCTCCACTGCTTTTTTAATTTAAAATTTAAATAAGACTTTAGAACATAACAGGTTAAGAACCAAAGTAATGGCACAATCGTAGAGTGTCCGGTTTGCTTGGAGGAGGTTGAAGGTTCAACTCCTATGGAGTCATAAATATTTTACCACCAAAAATATCTTCGAGGCTTGGGGCCACGTGGCGACCTCCGGGCTTGCCACGTGGCACCTGATGATTAGCCAAAATTTCCAAAGTCAACCCACTGACCAACCTACACTTGCCACGTGTCGAAATCGGATTGGTCCGAACGGAAAATTCAAAGGAATATTTCGAGGAATATTTCAGGAATATTCCAAGAATATTCCTTGGAATATTGTTTTTAAAATTTTTCCAATTTGGAAGTCAAACTTGGTCAAATTTGTCTTTTGCCTGAAATTGTCAATTTTCAAACTTGAAAAACTTTCACATATAATGTTTTATTTGAGTGTCGTTCACGGCGTCAGGATCGTATCACCGAGGCTTATCCGATCGTTCAAGTTGCAAGTGATTTTGAACACTTTCAATTTTGAGCTTTTTCCATGGCTTGGACTTGAGCTCCTAATCATTCAGGCAATCCTGTACTTAAGATGGTGCATAATATTCCCCCAACCATAACTTCTGCATAATGTCAAATTTTGACAAACTAATTTTAGGTTACCTGAATGAGGGTGCTCTGAATAAAACCCACGTGTCATAATTTCAATATTCTTCACCAATTCACAAAATGCATATTTTCACCTACAAAAATTCCATACAAGTCTGCATTAGCTAGTTAAAATTCACTTGTGGAAACTTCTGGTATTAGAAATATTCAGAAAAAGAACTTAGTGAAACCATAATTAGTAAATCACGAATAAATCATCTTTAATCATCGAAAATATAATAAAACTAATGATAATAAACCACGAGGCATATGATGTGATTTAGAAATAAATGATGGAATTATGATGTGAAATGAGTGTAAGGGTGTCGAAACTTAGGTTATGAATAATGGTACTACGCAATGGAAAAATGGGAATATATGAGGCTCAAATCCCCCCATTCCTGAGGGTTTTCATGTCATCATGCAAACAAATCTCTTGCTCTTTGACATATTCTTGACATTATTTTGTAGATGTTGGTTCTTCTGGGACAACATCGCTTGAATATTTGAAGGTGCTGGTTCTTGTGGAGTAGCACTCACCTGAATGTTTGTAGGTGCAAGTTCTTATGGAGCAACTCTCTTCACATTAACATATCATACTAATTTATTGAGCAATATAATTTGAGGACAAGAGAGGGATGAATGAGGGAGAGATGATGGATGAAATGAGGTAGTGATGGAGATGGTGAAAGGTTTCTTGCATACTCTGTCATCGTAAGGCCAATAATTATAGGTAGTTTCCTTCATTCTTTCATGGTAGTAATGACTTCATCCTCTAAATATAATTCTTGGAGAAGACACTATAGGCACTGCTTTGATTAATGCACCATAGGATTTTTCTTTTAACATGGTCTTGTAATCAGAGTATAGGCATAGTGAATGGAAGGAAATAGAAGAATAATGGTTTATGAAAGATGAAATGCGAGGAATGAGAAGTGGTGAATCATTAAGCTTCTTTAACCTTCTAATGAATTAGAGAATCATAAGCCAAATTTACCTCAAGTTTTATGTTTCTTGTTGATGTGCCCGAGGATGTAAAATAAAGTGGAGGATGGAATGGCTGGAGCTGATGTGACTGCTGCTACAAATGATAATGGAAATGCTGATACAAAAATGCAAATTGCTGCAAATTTGTGTTGAGATCTCGAAAACATATAGTCTTCAATGACTACACACCCATGTGAAATCTTGCTTATGTGAGTAAATGGTGTTGATTTCGAACATAAGAAAGAATCATTGGATTACCGACCATTGAGGATATCATTAACCAATGCGAGATATGCCACCTTTAATGTCAATGAGAATCAAGGCACTAGGTACATTCTACTAGCCATGAATGGATTTGTCGAAGTGAAATGGATTGCAGAATTCATCCACCAAGTTCAAACATTGATGTTTTTCCTTAGTAGATGACGAGGATACTTGCCATTAAGGCATGCAGGCTCCTATGTACATTATCTAACCTTAACCTGGTCCTAGATAATGTGATGATGTCAATGGGACAAGGCTCATTGGAAGGTGGGCCTTAAGGAATCCCACATCAACCAACTCGATTACAAACATAATTCCTTGAAAGATACATGATTTGAAGAACTCATACAAATTTACAATATTTATTGGGAACCTTGCCCGCCAGTTACTTGGTTTTCAAGCAAAGTCTTTGTCCAGTTATGCTAGACAAGATTCTTTTCACAAAAGGAAATATTTTTCTCTTTACTATTAAATTTATTTATTTACAATAATAACTTTCCTACTACACTGAAGAGAAGACATCTTTCTTCATGTGAAAGATAAATTCTAATGAAGCCATGTGTGGATCAGGTACAAAGACATGACCATGCCCAGATTTAACATATAAAATTTAAAAGGTATATGAGCATGAACAATAAACACCTTTGAAAGATATGATACAAAGATGATTTGAATACGAGAGTGGTACTTTAACTGAATTGTAATCTGGAACCAACACTCGATGTAATCTTGGTGGTATTGGCTCATTTCTTCTTTTGGACCACTTTGAAAGTCCTCCTTGGCCGTGCCAAGAAAACTTGGATAATTGGTCTCTCGAATGCACACAAGGCTTGCTACTGGACATGGTGAAAGTTCTTCGATCTCAGGTTCAATTGGATGCTCCCCTTCGGATCTGGTACATGATTCATCAATCTCTTTGGTATATAGGTAGGAGGAATCAAGGGAGACTTCCAAATATTTTTCTGGTTGTGGAGAGATAGATAATATCCTGAATGCGGTCAAGAAGAACTCTTCCTGAGAGGTAGATATCCCAACTACTACTAGGATTTGAGAAAGCACTTCGACAGAAATTCATGTTCTCAATAATTCTTAAATTTATCTCGCTGGTTGATGATCCCTATCTCACAACATGGCTTAGTACAAAGGGTTATTACAGAACCCCAAAAATGTTGTCTTTAAAGAGCTTGCAATTTTAAACTAAATGAATAAAAATTGTTGATTGCAGTAAAACTCACCAAAATTACTCGGACAACCAAATTTTGGAGCAACCCCACCATAGTGGATGCATGGCTCTTCACTCACATCTTACCGTACACTCTCTGCCCTTTGATTGTCCTGCAACAAAGATCACACACAAAAAAAGCATTTGAAAGAAACTAGGATCTAATCCCTTTATAAGCACCTCCCCGGCAATGGCACAAATTTTTTTGCGGAAATTTATTGATATAATTTCCTACATTAAATTATCAATCTGGGGCTCGTAAGCTTCGAGGTTCAAGCGCAAGTAATGCAGGATTAGATCATCTATCCTAAACTAGGGTAAAAAATCAACTCATTATTTAAGTAAAAAACAAATAATTTCAATTAAAAATGCTGATTACGAAATTCAAAGGATTTATCTATTGTAATAATGATCACGACGAAACATAAATCACTAAATAAAAAAGGCATAAATATTAAATCTACGCTAAGCTAATGAAATCAAACTATAAGTTAAGTTAGTGAATGCAAAATTGGAACTAAGCTCCGGAGCTTTCTACTTCAAAGAAAGAAATCTAAATTAATATTTCCCAAACAAATTGAAATATTCTATTAATAAACCTATCAAATTGACTACCTTATTAAATGCTAGAAAGAATCCTCAATTAAAATTACTTATTCGCAATCAAATTTTAAATTTGAACTATTATTCGAAAAGGAATTATAATTATTATCTACAATAACAAATTTAAGAAATCCTAACTACTATATGAAAATGAAACACAATTAAAATGATTGCACGCACTATGAAATCAAAGATCTATATTATAACAGAACTTCTATGAGATATTTCAATTCAGATTTAAGTACAGAACCTTGCAATTCAGATTTAAGTACATAACAATTTTAAGTACATAACAATTTTAGGTATAGAACAATTTTAAGTACAAACAATTTTAAGTACAGGATTATGACAACTGATTTAAATTGAATGCTACGTTATGAGGAATTAACACAAAAATTTATTTATGAATCTAAACTAATGATAACCTTATTTCCCGGAGTGGTGGGCCCTTGCCACGCCTGGAGCAAGGTTAATTAACTCAAGAAAAATGAAATCTAAGATGCAATCATAAATAACTCACAACAGAAAAAATGTCGGAACTTGTATTAAATCAGTGCGATAGAATATAGAATCTGAAATATTACATCAATCCCTACTATGTTGGTGTGCATCATGCTCCTCGCCTCTACGTACTGCTCCCTTCCTTCTCTACATAGTTCTCTTACTGTCTGCATACTAGCTTATTCAGCTCTTTACATCTCCTTTTATAAACAAAAAGTATTTCTATTTTATCATAACAACAAAACTAAAACATGCCTAAATCAATCATTCAAGAGAGCTATGGTTGGGCTTCTTCTGATCCATGCATGAATGCAGGAAATAATTGCTATTTTTATCACAAGGTCATTCAGAAAAAGTGCGAACAATCGAACCTGAATTGACCAATTTATGTTGAACTCAAATTGACCCAACACTTTCAGGTAGTCCCGTACTTAAGATGGCACAAAATATTCCCTCGACCATAACTTCCTAATAATGTCGAATTTTGACAAACCGTTTTTTAGTTACCTGAATGAGGGTGCTCTGAACAAAACCCGCATGTTGGAATTTCAATATTCTTCACCATTTGATCGAAAAAGTCATATTTTCACCTACAACAATTCCGTACTCAAATCTACAGTAACTAGTTAAAATTGACTTGTGGAGACTTCCGGTAATAGAACTATTTAGAAAATGAACTCAGTGAAACCATAATTAGTAAATCATGACTAAATATTCTCTAATCAATGAAAAACTAATAAAGCTAATGATAATCAACCATGAGGCATATGATGTGATTTAGCGATAAATGATGGAATTATGACGTGAAATGAGTGTAAGGGTGTCAAAATTTAGGTTATGAATAATGGTGCTATGCGATGAAGAAATGGGCATATACGAGGCTCAACAGGCAATGTGAGGGATTTGGTACCAACAGGTGAACTCCCTTAATTTGGGACACTATGTGACTAAGTGATTAGGCTCATCGCACAATTCACAAACTGGGTCGGGTGAGTGGCCTCCATTTGTTGTCTTTGATCTATTGGAGTGAATGTGTATGAGAAGGATGTAGGATCCTCTTGTAGGTATAGTATGGTTCTAGGCTCTCCCTCATCCATTTGCATGGGTGGATTTGAGGGATTTAGCTAGTATGATTTCTCTAGGGCTTGCAGGGCATCTCCATATCGTGGCATCTCTGGGCAATGATGGGTGTAATGCCCATAACGGTTGCATATGATGCATTCGTGGTTGCTGTGCAATGCTTTGCCTTGATTTTTCAAGGCATATTCCTTTTTATGCGTAATTGAGGTCATGCCATTTCTTTCGGTGCTTAGAAGAGGTTTTAATTCATCTAAATCCAGGAAAATATTGGTAGGATGGCCTACAATATCACATAATGTGCAAGGTTGTAATGCCCTAGGTATGATGGGGTTTTCGATTTTCTTCCCTTTTTTGTTGGTTTTCTTGGTTGCTTTAGTTGGCACTACTAAGAGAGTTGCATTAACCAGTGTAGCCTCTTGAGGGTGATAGGGGTTATCCTTGTAGAAGTCATGCCAAGACTTCTCAGCATGGCTGGTGGGACCAAATACGAGACATGTATTGCAAAAGCCATGTTCAACAACATACTAGTCGACAAGACTTGCGTTGACACAAAACCAAGTGGGGGGGTATAAAAATGGGGTTTGGGCAATGGCGTAGGGTAGGAAAGATGTGTCAGTGGCTTCGGTCTCTGTACTACTAGTCTCCATCTCTGGGCTAGTCTCGGTGTTTGATTATAGCATCATGCACACCAGTGCCCTCATTGATTTTTGGGGCTGCCTCTGGTATGATAAGGGGATCTCCTAGGATTGATCCTAGGATCGATGATGGTTTGAATTTACTGGGGAAAAATTCATGGTACCGCATGAGCGATTCCGTATTTGTGTCTACGCAAGGTAGAATGACATCGAGAGTCATCATGGGTTTCTTATCATAGTATGTAAGTTGGTCAATGGTGATGATTTGATCTTCATGGGGGGAATATTATCACCCGAAGGACAAAGCATGCTATTTCAGTCATGGCATACATATAACTTCGCCCGAGTAGTATATTTTAGTCAAGATGTGCGTCTAAGACTTCAATGTCTATAAGTATCTTCTTTCCGGCCAAGTTTACAGGGACATTCCAATATAGACTAATGGAAGCTTAAGGTCGGCCATCGTATGCTCTAAGCATGATGTTAGATGGTTTCAGTTCATGTGATCCCAACTTTTTTCAAACAGATTTGGACGTGATGCATGTAGATGATCCTTCGTCATTGATGCATCGGTGTATGGTGATATTTTGGACTAACACCGATATCTGGAAAGTGACTAAAGAAGGAAGCCTGGGGTGGCTTTGTCTAGGTCAAAAGCCATTAGGCATGAATCAGAGGGGTCAATTTCACCTAATGCGGAAAGTAAGGCTTTCCGCTATTTTGGGCATGATTGTAGGACTTCTAAGGCTGACATGGCAGTTGGTGATTGTGCTAAATCATCCACTATGTTGTAGTTATGGGAAACTTTTGAGTGATGTCCTATGCGTCTGGTTGGCCCCTTAACTGCCTGTAGAAGGGGCTCAATAGGTACTTTGGACATGGTCAACAGTGTAGTAGGTGCACTCGTGCTCGTACCTGATGGGTTGGTGTCTGGATGGGCATCATAGTTCCTATTCCTTGATTGGAAGAACATTTCTTTGCCAGTCATGAAAATTTCATGGCTGCTGCTCCCGGTATCATTTTGGGGTAGTTGTTGTTGTTGGGTGTTAACCACTCCCTGGTGGGGGGAGGGCTCCTACATTACAGTGGTTTGCTGTGTAGGTCCCCCTTCTCCACGGTTACCCTGAAGTTTTTTCAGGTATTTCGGGACAATGGTGAGTGTAATGGCTGTACTCACCACATATGGCACAAGAATGGTTTTTCCTTAGACTGGACCTCTTGTTCTGCCCTTGGGAATTGTTGTTTGGCTCCGAGTTTTGATTTCGGTTGGGGTTTCCCCCAGACTGAGATCATGGGGGGAATTGCTGGTTACTGGCCCCCTGTCTAGAATCTCCATTTTTTTATTCTTAGGCTTCTTTCTTGCAACATTAGGAGGATTATTACGGTTCTCCTAGTCATAATATTGGTGCTACTGAGCCTGAGATGGTTGCACTAAGTTCACTGACGCATTGTTCTGCGGTGGTGGATTTTGCACAGGGAAAGGAGAATATTGGTTTCCTTGTCCCTGGTTGGTGTATGGTTCCTAGGGGAAATCTATTCCATCAACATCCCTAGTTTAATATTGGGTTCCCTGTGAGGGAGGGTATGAGCCTCCCTACTATTGGTGGTATGATGACATCGTATTCGTCATATTCTGCATTGGTGTAGATTGACTTTGGTGGTAGCTTGGTTGTGTCATGTTCTAGGTAGAATCATAGGAATATCCTGGGTACTAGATACTGCTGCCTAGGTGACCTTGGGTTAATAACCCGATCAAGCTATCTGCAGTATTCAATGTGCCTGGAAATTCTCTATAAGTTTGCAGGCACGGTGCATTTGGCAGGACATTGTAGATATATCTTGACTGGGTATAGATGAGTTCGAGCTGCTGGGATTTGCAAATGGCATCCTCCTCGGAGGTAGGTCCTTGTGTCACCACATATTTTGAGATATCTATTGTGAGTGTTTTCAAAAACAAGTCGAGTAAAACTCTATGATCGAGTTTGGATTTGCACAAACTACAACATTGTCGCGATTCGTGGAGATGGTCCGAGATATGGACAGTTGGGTTTTGCCTAAAATTAGTCAGCAACTCCATCCCCAAATCATGGTGGATGGATAGCTAAAAATAATTGAGGAACGTGGTAGCGAGGGTGCTAAAGGCTCCATGCGAAGCATAAGCTTTCTCAACATACCATTTTGCAGGAGACCTAGTTAGGGTGCGTTGAAACAGTCTCAGTTGAATAGTATCATCAATAATAGTATTGGATGAACACTATAGGTGGAAAGTCATAATATGATTTCTAGGGTCTTTCGTTTGATTCCCTTCGAATTTTGGTATGTCCAAGGGGAGCTTCGTGGGCATGGGGGGGAAATTAGTGCTATGTGTAATGGGGTCTTTAGTTAGCTTTGATAGATCTTGAAGGTTTAATGATGCTAAAAAGGGTAAATGAGTATTGACTGCCATTATGTACTATAGAAACATAGGTTTCTGAGTGTAATGGTTTATGGGGGATGCCTGGGGAATATTACCTAGTGACATACCCTATTGTGTGTTCTGCTGACTCCCCGAAGGGGTGGTGCTCCTCTACCCTCTGGGAGTTATGGGAGGAGTTGAGTGTGGTGACCCTGCTGGGGTTTCCACTGGTGTGGTGTTGGGTGACCCTTGGGGATTTCCAACCAAATATGCCCCAATAAAGGATGAATCGATAATGGTGGTGGTGTGTTGTCTTTGACACCTAAATGGAAAAATACCTGACACTCCTCCCTCTAATTGGGGGAGGTCCAAAAAACTTCTAGATGGACGAGGTCCTGTTGGGTCTGTTATGGTGTCGAATAGCTTAATCTTGGAAATATTTTTGGTTTATTGAGAGAAGGAAGATTATTATCAAAGAGAATATGATCACATTTTAAAAAAAGTGAAAAAATAAGTAAGTATTCCTTTAGTTTAACTATATGTGATAAAGTAAACAAAAAATATGGTTAGGTTGTTTTGCGTATGATACTCAAACTCCTAAATAGACCTAATTGTCCTTACACTCTCAAATGTAACTGGGCCTTGTGAATTTCTCTTATGCTAGGTACTGGGGCTAACATCCAGAAAGAAATGGTGACACGTACCAGTAGCCAAAGAATCGACCAAGGTAATGGTAAGAGGATCTTGTGTTGCCTGCACCATCATCTATAGGGAAGGATGCCCTAGATTTGGCCACTAAAGTACCATCACCCCACCTGAGCATTCGAGTCTTGAGCTTCTTGGTATTCAACTACCAGTATAAAGGACTAGATGGGTCAGGTAGCCCCAAAAAGTATCGCACACATTGGGCCTAAGCTTAAATCCCTCTAAAACGGGTCTCTAGTAACGCTCGGGTATTCTATTCCATGGGTGGATAGATGAATTTTAAGCTCCCTAAAAGGTCAACATATATGATTCAAAATGTAGAATGACCATCAAGACTTATTGGATGCCTACACCCAATGGTCCTAACCTGAACTGTAATTTCTTTTGTGGCCTTTGTGGGGCGAATTTGGTGAATTCGATTAGTGGTTATTTTTAGAGAGTCTAAATTTTCTTAGGGTGTGCCTCAATGAAGTAACTGTAAGAAGATGACAAGGTTCCCAACACACTAGATTCATTTTGGTCCAATGCTTACCAATGCTTCATGTGTGCTTTGGAGTGTACAATCACAAGTGTTATGAGATGTGGATATGTGGTGATCGTTTACAATCCTTGTCTAGTTACTTTATGTGTGATTGTTCCTTTCAAAAATAAACGATCTGCAAATTTTGGGCCACTTAGACCTTGCCTAGTTAGCATAATTTTTTTTCTATAGGGAGATGGAAATTTATCTTAAGAAATAATTCATATGCATACCCAGGCTCATCGTGAGGTCAACACATCAACTAAACAGAAAATTGAGCTCACTGCCTACTGCGTGTATTATCTTCACACGGTCCTGAAGACTACGTCTCTGTTTGAACTATATGTGTGGATTTCAGAGACTGAAAACTCCACCTTCTCTGAGCTAAATTTCTCATTGAGGGTGACTAAAAAGTGCTAAGAGGAAGCAGGAGTGATTTTGCAACAAGTCTGAGCAGGAGAGAGGACCTGCATCAACAACCATTAACTCAAAATAAATAATCTAGTGGAGTCTCCATTCCTATTGCAGTGTATTTGATGCATGGGTGAATGAAATACATGATGCTTAATAGGGAGGCTACCTTCCTACAAGCAAGTCACAGGTCAATTGGTTTGATAAACGTTAGTGGAATAAGCTCAACACGTAATAAGATAAGTTAAATGGAAACATAGCATGCTACATAAAAAAAGAAATAAAAACAAAATAACATGTACAAGACCATGCTAAATCGAGCAAACATACTAATAATTCAACAATGGAGAGCTCTCTCCATTTATTAGGTGCTGGTGGTAGTAGAAGATAGAATTCTAAATCTCTTGTAATGGATCCTTAGAGCTATAGAGCTCCAATATCCAAGACAAGGGGATCTCTTTGCCTCAAGCTTTCAGCAAGCCTCTCTTCCCTCTCGAAGGATGGTAGATTGATGGACACGTGGTGAACTATTCTCTCTTGGATTGAGGTGTTGGATGGCTAACAAATGAATCCTTCCAATCCTCTTGCTGCTGGACAACACAAGATGGTTTGCTTCTGAGAAATTTGGCCAACCTAACAATGTGTTCTCGTGTTTCTCTTTCCATGGCTGGATTTTATAGACAAATTTCAAATTTTCCCTCCCTCTCTTGGTACAATATGGACGTTGACACAAGATCGGGGGTATGATTCCTTTTTTTTTTCACTAAAGCCTTAAGGTGGCTCAAAGGCGGTTGTTCTTGGATAGATGAGTGAGAATATGTTTCTCCAAGTGTGCCAAGTGGGATGATAAATTTCCACATCCTCAGGAACGTGTGACTCTTTTATGGATAACCATGATGATCTTCACGACTATCAAAGAAAAATCCGCAATGATCACCTAGGTTTAGTGCTTCCATTCCGCAGTTTAATAAATTTGCCTACTTGACCTTAGGAAAAGTTAATTTTTTCAGCTCCTGTAATGTATTTCTTCCCTGTAAATCTTTATCTGTACCTTCTGATTGAAATTTTTTAATGTATTTTTCTTGTATGATTTTCCAGTGTTAATAGCGAGAATTCAACCTCAAGGAAGCCAATTATTACCTTCGAGCTAAACATCTCGAACTTTGGGACCCATCTTGGAGTAAAATTTGGGTGGCCTCTCACTGGGCGAAAATTAAAATGTTTATGTGGTTAATGTTGCATAGTAAGGTGATAACCTGGGATAATTTAGCTAAGGGAGGGATGATTGGCTCATCATGGTGCTGTCTATGTGAAAGGGAAGAAGATATCCTTAACCACCTTATGAATACATGTAGATACACAGAATCTCCATGGGATTTGTTTATTATCATCTACAGACAAAGTAATAGAAACAAGGAAAGTATACATGAAACAATTAAAAAATGGCGGTTGCAATATACCAAGAATGAAGTGGTGAACATGACCTGGAACCTAATTCTGAGATTTATCCTCTCGCCAATTTGGAAGGAACACAACCGCCTAATAGTCCATGATAAAAATCTCCGAGTTGCAAACTCGATGGAAGAAATTCATTGTCAGCTTAAGGAAACCATCAGTAATAGAAGAATTCAAACATCAGAGGAATAACCACCCCCTAAGAAAGAAATAATTTTAAAGTTTTTTTTACCGAAATTACTCGAGGGGTATGAACCACAGACCCAAACAAAAGCCCTATAAGGTTGAGCTCTACAGTGTGGTAGGCTCCTCCAGAGGGTTTTTGGAAATTGAATTTCGATGGAGCGTCCAAGGGTAACCCAGGAAAGGTTGGAGCCAGAGGACTCAGTCGGGACTGGACAGGTAAAATTCAAAGGATATACTTTATCAATATGGGGAAAGCCACAAATAATGTAGTAGAGTTCCAGGCCCTAGAGTGGGGGTTGGAAAAGTTGCGACAAGAGAGAATGGTGAATTTGATAGTGGAGGGGGATTCTGCATTAGCTATCCAAGACACATGTGGAATGCAATGTGGCTCTCAGATGAATAAGGTCACGAATAATTGGTGTCTCACCTAAGGATTAAGGACTACTCGAAGGAGTTGAAAATGGTGGAGTTTTCCTTAGTACGACACTTGAATAATGCGTTAGCAGAAAAAGTGGCAAACAAAGGGGTCGAGAGTACCAGGTTGATCATTGAGCTGACCTTGGATGACATGGTGGATGCAAAACTAAAGGAAGTCTGTCGAGCACTAGTGGAGCGAGATCAATCCATGTCAGAAGGATGAAGCAACAAACACAGGGTGGGTCAGGATGAGGGAAGTGACCCACCTGGTGAAATGAATTTTTAATAGTCATCATGAGTCAAGAAGTAGTGGTTGTTAGGGAAGGTCGAGGAGGTATGTGCCATCAAGATATGAAGGACATGATAGTTGTTGATGGGAAGGAGCGGAACCGAGGTTCGCTCAATTTCTCATCGGGAGGTCACATTAATTGGAAAGGATGATTTAAGGAGTGGAGAAGGACAATGCCCATTGCAAATCTGTATTGAAACAAAACTATGTCAATAATGAGCCTTCACAAACCGTATGCAGAGGTGAATGAGAAGGAAGATGTGCCCATCCTTGCTCGAATGTACTGTAACATCATTGGTAAGCAGAAGTTGTCAGAAATAGATAGTGAAGGTGCTCAAAGGATGGGGCTGAATGATCTATTTTGGATGTTTCCTTTATATGTTAAGGATGGAAGACACATTAACTACATAGGTTAAAGGATACAAGGTGGAGAAATATCGAGAGAGTATTTATTCGTCAGAGAATCATGACCTCCAGGACAGTTATGGCTAAGGGGGGAAATTTGGGTGGTAGGCCACAGGGGAGGCCGAGAGTAGATGCTCATAGCTCCATGGATGGTAAGAGAACTAGAATGAAGGATGCAAAGAGGGAGTTGACACTAAACTGTCACGCTAATATCTTGAAGAACGATAAAGAAATGGTCGAAGTATGGGAAAATGAAGTGAGGTGCCTACGAAGGAGCATCCCAGAGAACAAAGTCGAAGGAGAGTTTGATTAGATCATAGACACGGGGAAATCCCGAATGAGGTAGACGGTCTAGAAAGGAATTTTTGATATGGCATGACACGTTAAAAACTTGGTGGGAAACTTGCAGGTGGAGGCAGCGGAAGAGAGAACCAAGCATCAAATGGAACACTAGCTGCAACTGAAGGCAATTGATCAGCGAATGCAGGCGATAGAGGAGGAACTCCATAGGGTGGAAAACATAGAGTGCCCACAAGATGATATAATTGGAGATATGAACAAAATATTCTCAATTTACCTGAAATAAATCCGTAACCTGGATATCACACTAGAATAGGGACAGGGAGATCCTACCAAACTAATGAAATATAGGGTCAGAGAGGTAACTGAAGCTAGCCGCAAGAAAACGATGATGCTGAGAGCAGGGGTGATTGTAACAACAACTCCAATGGAGAAGATTGCACCTAAGTTTAGGCCAAGTGTGGTGGAAGATCCATCAATGTCCCTGGATAAATGAGCATGAGTCTGCATCTATTTTTGTTTTATTTTGTTGGTTGGATGTGTAGGCCAATTCATAGTAATATGATGATAGGTAGGTCTGGAGGTGTAGAAAAAAAATATATATATACAAACATTCCACCTTCAAGTGGTAAATGGATAAATAACAATAGAAGAATATAAAATTTTGTAGATATGCCTAGAAGATACCATAGACAAGATAACCCTATGGCATGTATGGCTAAATTTTTGATCAAGGCTATATTTTACTGCAGCTGGTCGGTTTCAAATCTGGCAGACCAATAGGTTATGATGTATTTTACTGTTCTATCGTAATATAGGGTTTTTACATTCACTTTAAAAAAAATCATAGTATTTAAAAGTAATAATAGTAACAAAATATTTTTCTCTCAACCATAAATAAGATATTTCAATGTTCATATTAAGTTATGTTCAACATTATACAAAGAGATCAAGCAATTGAAAGTGATGATATATATATATATATATATATATATATATCATTGGCTTGACCTATAGGGGATTTGAGCTATGAATCTCATGGTTTACATAGTACTTCATAATGCAATGATCACCAATTGAGTTGCCCTAGTGGGAAATATCAACTATGTATACATTATATAAAACAATGAAAATAAAAATATTTTTATGGTTAACACATTTTATTGACGTGTCGCTAAAAAATGAAGTAGATATGCAATTCCTCCCATGTTCAATGTGGCTTGACCTATAGGGGATTTGAACCTTGAATCTCATTGTTTACTTAATATTTCATAACACAACAATCACCAATTGAGATCAAGCAATTGAAACTGATTATATGTGTGTGTGTGTGTGTGTGTGTGTGTGTGTGTGTGTGTGTGTGTGTGTGTGTGTGTCATTGGCTTAACCTATAGGGGATTTGAACTATGAATGTCATGGTTTACATAGTACTTCATAACATAATGATCACGAGTTGAGTTGCCCTGGTAGGAAATATAAACTATGTATATATTATATAAAACAATGAAAATAAAAATACTTTTATGGTTAACACATTTTATTGACCTGTCGCTAAAAAATGAAGTAGATATGCAATTCCTCCCATGTTCAATGTGGCTTGACCTATAGGGGATTTTAACCTTGAATCTCATGGTTTAATTAATATTTCATAACACAATGATCACCAATTGAGTTGCCCTCATGAGAAATATCAATTATGTATATATTATATAAAACAATGAAAACAAAATATTTTAATGGTTAATACATGTTATTGATGTGTCGCTAAAAAATGAAGTAGATGTGATATATATATATATATATATATATATAGAGAGAGAGAGAGAGAGAGAGAGAGAGAGAGAGAGAGAGATTCCATCTTAACTTCGAATTTATCGTCTCTCGAGGTGCAAAATTTTCTTAAGTTTTGCACTCTAAAAGAGTTTTGCACCTCAAGAGATTCAATCCCCCTCGACACTTGATAGATTCACAATTAATATGGATATACTTTGGTTTATTGACTACTCAATGGGATGTTTTCTAATCTTGTTGTAAGAAGGAAATGTGTTTGCTTGAGAATTTGTGATTCTTAATCTATAATTTTCTTAGAGGAGTTCTCAACTCTATTAGAGACATTCTTCATGTTTAAAATAGAGATTGGCTACCTTAACATGAATGGAAAACAAGATTTATCCCTTCTATCCCTTCATAACGTGAAACTAAGTATGACATAATCTCCAAAGGTAGGTGCTTGGCCAGAAACTAAGCATGACACAATCTACAAAGGTAGGTGCTCGACTAGAAACTAAGCATGACATATTCTTCAAAGATAAGTGCTTGACTAGAAACTAAGCATAACATAATCTCTAAAGACAGATGCTTACAGGGTTAACATAAAAACATGAACAAGTATATAAGTGGATAACCATTAATACAATATATCAACACCAAAAACGTGGTCCAAAAAGACACCATCACCAAGGAAATATTTAAAAAGTTTGCATAAGTGATATGCTTCTCATTTATTAAAGTGTTAAATCAAAATAAATGATATGCTTCTCGTTTATTCAAGTGTTAAATCAAAATAAATGTTTTTTACTTCTCTTGTGGCATATTTTAGAATCGTAAATTTGAACTAATATAAGTATTCCAAAATTGTATTTAAAAATACCAAATATTTTAATAATTTAAAAATACTAAATTAAAAAATTCCCAATATCACAAAATTTCAGTAACAAAACCTAATCAGAATAATAAAAGCATTGACTGATTAAATTACACCTCTATTAAAACACAATTGTACTTGTAATAGATATATACATTGTTTAGTTTTCTAAAAAAAATAAATTAATAAATAATACCACAAATAAACATAATACATGAAACGTGACCATTGCCAACCTCCCCTCACAAACCTGGTTTCCCTTTCAGGTTTTGTAGTGGTTCTTCTAGTTTTTAAGAGAATTATAACCAAAGTTATAATTTCTCTCTGAAAATAATAGAAGTAATTTTAATAGAAATTGGGAAAAAAATCATTTTTGTAAATTAGGGTTACAGTTTCAATAGTATTTTGTAATGATGTTTAAGAATTGGAGTTGAGATGACTTGCTCACCATAAATTGAAGCAAAAATAATTTTTGGACTTGCTCAATATTATATTGTAATACTGTTTAATAGTTCAATAGTATTTTGTAATAATGTTTAACAGTTGATTTGGGATGACAGGTGGGCACACCATCAGGCATCTATCTGTTTGGGAGGTCGTTTAATTGTATTCTCCAAAAAAAAATTCCCTCGCTCTTGGTGGGCTTGAAGTGCAAGTTATTTGAGAAGTGCACATGAGTTGGGCTGGTAATAGTGTTTTCAGGTAGGTGGCTCTGGGAAAAAAATGAGTGAAAATAAATCTGAAGATTCCTCAGAGATGTTAGTGAGTCAGGTGGCCAATCCCTTGGCCAAAACTGGCAGAGACAGAGAGAGGAGAAATGTGGCACCAGTGGCAGAGACGGGCTCGGATGACCTCTGCGATTTTAAGCAGTTGCAATGCTTCAACGCACCAATGTTGGAATGTGGGAACCATCATTCTCAGTAGCAACAATGGCCTAATAACCCTGGGAGCACCAGAGGCCAGGGTAGGAAGCAGGGCATGCCCCCCCCCAGGCTGTGGTGTTGCAGTGCTTCAACCCACCAATGTCAGAATGCGAGAAACATCAATTGCAGCAGCAACAGTAGTCCAAGGCCATTGCGAGAATTAGAGACCAGGGTAGGAAGTGGGGCAGGCCCTGGGTGGTGCAGTTGCAGTGCTTCAACCCACCAGTGTCAGAATGTGAGAAACATCAATTGGAGCAGCAGCACCAGTCCAACGCTATTGTGAGCATCAGAGGCCAGGGTAGGAAGCGGGGCAAGCCCCAAGCTGTGTAGTTGTAGTGCTTCAACCCACTAGTGTCAAAATGTGAGAAACAAAAATTAGAGTAGCAACACTAATCCAATGCCACTGCGATCATCAGAGGCCAGGGTAGGAAGTGGGGCAGGCCCCGCACTATGCAGTTGTAGTGCTTCAACCCACCAGTGTTAGAATTTTAGAAGCATCAATTAGAGTAGAAACACCAGTCCAACGCCACTGCGAGCATCAGAGGCCAGGGTAGGAAGCAGGGTAGGCCCAGGGCTGGGAAGTTGCAGTGATTCAACCCACCAATGTCGAAACGCAATAAATATTAATTGTAGCAGCAGCAACAACAACAGTCCAAGGCCACTGAGAGCTCCAGAGGTCAGGGGAGGAAGCAGGGCAGGAAGCACTGGGCAGTGGAATTGTAGTGCTTAAACCCACCAATGTCGGAATGAGAGACACATCAATTGTAGCACCGATAAGAGTCCAAGGCCACTATGAGCACCAGAGGACAGGGGAGGAAGTGGGGCAAGAAGCCCCAGACTGTGTCACATGAGGGAAATGAGGGTGGTGAGAAGAAGAGAGGGCGGAAATGCAAGGTCAAATAAGAGCAGGAAGAATTTTGGGTTTGAATTTGATGAATGCTGGCAACGAAGATTATGTTAATGATGAGGATTGTATAAATAAGGAAGCAACAAATGGCTTTCTAGAGTACAGTGCACTAGTTTCGAACACAAAGCCTAAATGGCCTGCGCCACTGAATTTATGCAACGAGGGGTTGACGGTTACCCCAACTCCTGATGTTTCTAAGGTTAATAATACCAAGAAATTTGTTAGAAAATTGTAGAAGGGGGTGGATCCTGATACTAGATTCTGTGATTTCTCTTGGTATATTCTAGCAGAGGAGAATAAAATGTAAGCATCTTCACAGAACAATGCGAATATGAATTGCCATTAGTGTAAAAGAAATGATAAAGGCATAGTGGCCTATTGTTCCAAATGTCCAAATAAGTATTGTCTTATCTACATTTGAAGATGGTACCCTTTGCGAACAAAAGAAGAAATTGCACAAGTCTGTCCTTTTTGTCGGGGACACTGTAATTTCAAAGCATGTTTACAGTGAAATCCCAAGGTTAGAGTGCAGACATTGGGGGTAGTTGATAGGGTCCATTTTCTCCAGAACGTAATTTGCAGCGGCTTCCCCATGGTCGCTAAGATTCATCTTGAGCAAATGCTGGAACTCGAGGTAGAGCCCAAGATTCAGAGTAAACTAGTTGAAGCCTTGGATATTACCAAGGCTAATGGCAAGGAAGAAAATGAGCGTCATTACTGTGACAACTGTGATACATCTCTAGTAAGTTTCAACAGAAGCTGCAAGGTTTGTAAGTATGATCTTTGGCTGTCTTGTTGTCGTGAGGTTCGGGAAGGGTCACAGCCTGGAGGTGATTCAGGAAAGAAATCAGTTGCGGATTCTAAGGCAGAGAATGAGGATGATGCTGAAAAAAATAAATGACAGGTAAGTTGGATTCTGCACCATTATTTCATTTTAAAGTTAATTTTGATCTTTCCTCTATTTATCATAAGGTCCTTCAGCAAAAGTGTGAACAATCAAACCCGAATTGACCCATTCAGGTCGAACCCAAATTGACCCAACACGTTCAGTGATCTGAAAATGGAAGTACTTGAAAATGTGTGCAAAATTCTCCAAGTCTAGTTGATTAAACAACTACTTAGATCTGTTCCAGAGATTGAATGTAGGGGAATTTACTGCATATGTCACCTTTGATAAAGGATGAGATCCAGAGGCTACTTGGCCCTTTACAGACTCTGCCTTTAGAACTTGTAGAAGTTAACACTCACAATTTCCATCAAATTATATGTGCAAACTGTTATTCATGTCTTGCAATTGAAAAAAAGTGTTTATGGAAACTGTTTATGAGTTTATATGTGAAGGAAAGTTAATTTGATTTGTTGTTTAACATAATAAATCAGAAATGTACAGCAAGATAACTTCATCATAACATGACACAAATGTTTGATGAGCAGTTCACCCCTCCTAGGCTACGTCTACTAGATTAAGCCTCCCAAAATGAGCTTGTCTTCTTGTATTAAAATGCTCCAAAATGCTAATAAAAGTTTAAAAGTGTCTCAATAGACAAATGTCGATGCAAATATTGATTCATAAGACATGAAAAAGCTAAGAATGCCTTTCCAAATTCACCAAATAGTGAAGAAATACCATAAACAATGATTTCTTCAATAAGGCCCTCATAACTCTTTGAACTCCTCTATAGCTTTTCGGGTTGTAGAAGTCCTAAAACAGGTCTAAAACCTCTTTTATTAGGTTCAAAAGGTCAAAATTAGCTGAAAATTATCTTTGGCTCACCTCAAACAGAGAGGTACAACTCAAAACAGCTCCAACCCCAAAATGGCCCTAGTGGCCCTGAAAACTCTCCTAAAGCTTTTTGGCCTCTAAAAGTATTAAAACAGTTCTGAAACCTCTTCCATTAGGTTGAGAAGGTGGAAATTAGCTGAAAATGGTCTTTGGAACACCTCAAACAGAGAGGTACAACCCAATACAGCTCTATTTCCAAAATGGCCCTAATGGCTCAAAAAGCTTCACTGAAGCTAAAATGGCTGTAGAACACCTCTACTTCCTCTGGAACCTATCTCAATGGCTCTGTAATGCTGGAAATAGTAAAAATTTACTTTTGGTTTACCACAAATTGTTAACTATAGCTCAACACAGCTCCAACTCCCTCTTGGCCCTCATGGCTCTCATTGCTGCCCTGAAGTAAAAGGGACTGAATATAAACTCCAATGGCTCTAAATCCTATTCCAATGGATTCATAATGCTATGAATATCTAAAATAAAGAAGAAATTCATTTCAAAAGGTTCTCCCTCTCAGAATTTATGGCCAAAACCATTTTTGCCCAATCTGCCCTTGAAAACCTCCACTAATTTTAGGCCAACTCTAGTTAAGCCCGACAATTTTGGCCTGTCCGCCAGATTTTGTGGGTGCACTACATAAATAGTGGAAACTGATAACTGTCACATTAAATTTCATATGACGTGTTCACATGCGCAAATATTCCGGCGGTTAGGGTGGAGTTAACCACGGCTTAGCTCCCGGTCTTGGCAGCGAGGTCACATCGGGTGGGGCTAGCCCTTAAATCCTCTGCCAACTTTTAATTTAAAATTTAAATAAGACTTCAGAACATAACAAGAACCAAAGCGGTGGTGCAATGGTAGAGTGTCTTGTTTTCTCGCGGGAAGTCAGAGGTTTGACTCTTGCAGAGTCATAAATATTTTACCACCAAAAATTTCTCCGAGGCCTGGGGCCACGTGGCACCCGATGATTGGCCAAAATTTCCAAAGTCAACCCACTAACCAACCTGCACTTTCCATGCATCGAAATTGGATTGGTCTCAATGGAATATTCTAGGGAATACTCTAAGGAATATTCCTTGGAATATTCTTTTTTCTATTTTTCCAATTTGGAAGTCAAACTTGGTCAAACTTGTCTTTTGCCTGAAATTGTGAATTTGCAAACTTGAATAAATTTCACATACAGTGTCAGATTTGAGTTCTGTTTGTGGTGTCAGGATCATATCGACGAGGCCTATTCGATAGTTCAGGTTGAAAGTGATTTTGAACACTTTCAATTTTGAGCTTTTTCCATGGCTTGGACTTGAGCTCCTGATCACACCTCCCAAATGAGAAGCTTTTGGACCCCAAAATATCACTGAAATGATGAAACTGAATTGTAGTACAGAAAATGAGAGAATAACAACATCTTTTTCTCTTCAGCTTCCAAAATTTTTCCTGAATTGCAAACTATTCACATGGCGAATTTCGCTGAATCAGCCATGTACTTGTGCCAAATCCCGACCAATTTTTCTCACCATAACAATCTGCCATTCTGAAACTAGAAATGAACCTTGCTGAAAATTGTGCCCTCTTTTCTTGCATGTTTTACCATCTTATGGAATCTTGCACCGCTTTGCACTGACACTTTGTTTCTTTGCACCAATTGACACCAAAGGCACCTTGTACAACATGTGACATCAAAAACAAGTTGAAAATGAAATGTGCTATACAATTGACACAACCATCAATGTAAAAAGTGTGCTCACAATTGACACAAGTCGACAATCATGTGGAACACGATCGACACAAGTCGACAATCATGTGTAACATGATCGACAAAAGTCGAAAAACATGTGTGACATAATCGACACAAGTCGATAAACAACAAGACACATCTTGACAAACACGTGTATGTATCATGTACAATGAACTATATACATTTTGCTAATTACACATACAACCTATATGTACATGCGCAACTTCAACTCTTCTTTTCAAATACAAACAAGTACATCATCCCAAAAAGCATGTAGGTGACTAAGAGCTGAAACTGAAAGACAATTCTGCAACATAAGTGAGTATCATACTCATCTTTTACACCTCCATGGTGAAATTTTGAAACAACAAAGAGATTCCTTCATCTGAAACTACTTTTACATGCAATCTTGCATCAACTTTTCAACTGAAATACATGCATACAAAATCTGCATTTTGCATGTACAAAATGAAGATGACTTACTACAATAAGAAATTAATCCACTTCCTACCAAGCCAACTCCATGGCGTCTTTTCCTGCTGCAATACACCTTCATGTGAATCTTCCATTTCCACATCAATAATGGACTCCATAGATCTACTTACACTGAGATTTTTGTCCTCTAGCTGCATGTTCTTTGGACAATTTGTTGGATGCAAAGTCCAAAAATGATAGACATCATGTCCCTTCCTTTGAAAAAATGTGCACCTCTTAAGCACTTTTTGAGAAACTTTTCTTTGCCTGTTTTTCTTCCTGTGTGCTTTCTTTTTCAACCAACATCTTGAAGCAACATGGTTAAATCCACCACAAAATGTGCAACAAAAATTTCTTTCATTTGAACAAGAAAAATTATCATTCTTTGCTGAAACATAATCGAATTGATGAATAATTATAACTCTTTTGCTGCATGGAATGTCCATCCTTTTTTTCTTTGAAAGACGATGAACTAGTAGAGGAGGCAACTTTCCTTTCCAAACTTTCATCACAATTCTTGTCTTGAAAACTATTTGAACTTGAAGGCTCGCCATAAGCGACATGTTTACCCTCTGCTTACTGCAATGATGGCTTAAAACAATGGCAATCATCCTTAAAAAAAAATTGACATATATGCATTTCATAACTTGGAATAACTGTTCTCTTAAAATTTGCATCACATGCATTCAAGGATTTGGAGTCTTAGCCGTTAAACTGCACATAACCAAGACCAACATTCTTGGGTTGCTCCACAACTGAAATAGGGTCAACCATGCCTTGTGCATGCTTTCCCAAACCTTTGCCTTCTTGATAGCCCATCTTAAACATTTGTTTGCACTTGATTCCCCTTGTATGTTTTTCGAAAGAACCAACACACTTTTCAATGGAGGAAATTGAAGACAAGTTGGAATGGTTTACCTCTTCCTCACGCTTGTTCTTGGACAAAGCTTCTTGATCTTGAAGAGTTGTTTCTCCATGTTATGCAACCTTTGGAGAATTGCTTCCTTCTCATCCTTCATAGCCAACAATTGTGCATGAAGCTTAACACTTTCTCTTTGAACCTCAATGAGAATCTGCACCATGTCCTTCACCTTAATGAACTCATTCTTCATGTCATCATTGAAGAATCTCATGAAAGAGGAAACTTCGCTTGTAGAAGAATTTTACATTATGTAAATGGTCAAATTAACAATAGGAACTTTTGAAGAAAAGTTCTCAAAGCTTTCCAACAAATGACAAGCTTTTAACCTAATGTCCTTAAAGACCCCTTCTTATTCAAGAAACCATAAAACACAAACTCCAATAGCTTGAAGCAAACACTAATCAAGTGAGTTTGTTTTCCAAAGATAATCTTGAGGTAATTTGGGATAAGGAAATAGTCCACAACTCTTTTTTCCTTTCCAAGGCTTAGCTATCAACAACTATCTTTTCAACTCAAGAAAACTCATACAAGCAACCATTTTGCAACCAATAAAATAGTCAATATTTTACAATGTTTTAACACCTTTTGCACAAAAAAAAAATGCTCAAAATAAGCACAAACAAGCTTAACCAAAGCTCTAATACCATCTGATCTAAAAATAGAAGTACTCAAAAATGTGTGCAAGGTATCCATTTCCATTAATTAAATGTGTGCAAAATTCTCCAAGTCTAGCTGATTAAAAAACTACTTAGATCTATTACAGAGATTGAATGTAGGGGAATTTACTAGATATGTCACATTTGATAAAGGATGAGATCCAGAGGCTACCTGGCCCTTTACAGACTCTGTCTTTAGAACTTGTAGAAGTTAACACTCACAGTGATTTCTTCAATAAGGCCCTAATGGCTCTTTAAAATCCTCTGTAGATTTTTAGGCTATAGAAGTCCTCAAACAGGTCTAAAAAATATTTCATTAGGTTCATAAGGTCGAAATTATCTGAAAATGATCTTTGGTTCACCTCAAACAGAGAGGTGCAACTCAGAACAACTCCAACCCCGAAATGGCCCTAGTGGCCCTAAAAAATCTCCTGAAGGTTTTTAGCCTCTGAAAGTCTTCACAGAGTTCTAAAACCTATTCCATTAGGTTCATAAGGTGGAAATTAGGTAAAAATTGTCTTTGGAACACCTCAAACAGAGAGGTACAACCCAATACAACTCTATTTCCAAAATGGCCCTGATGGCTCAAAAAGCTTCACTGAAGCTAAAATGGCTGTAAAACATCTCTAATGCCTCTAGAACCTATCTCAATGGCTGTGTAATGCAGAAAATAGTCAAAAATGACTCTTGGTTTACCACAAATGGTTAACCATAGCTCAACACAGCTCCAACTCCCTCTTGGCCCTCATGGCTCTCACTGCTTCCCTGAAGCAAAAGGGACTAAATATCGAATCCAATGGATCTGTAACCTATTCTAATGGATTCATAATGATTTGAATACCCAAAATCAAAAAACAATTCGTTCCAAAAGGTTCTCCCTATCAAAAGTTATGGAAAAAACCATTTTTGCCCAATCTACCCTTGAAAACCTCCACTAATTTTGGGCTAACTCCAGTTAAGCCTGAAAATTTTGGCCCGTCTGCCAGATTTGGTGGGTGCACTCCATAAATAGCTGAAATATCTAACTATCACATTAAATATCACATGACATGTTCACATGCGCAAATATTTTGGCGGTTAGGGCGGATTTAACCGCGACTTAGCTCCTAGTCTTGGTGGCGAGGTCACATCGAGTTGGGCTAGACCTTAAATCCTTCTCCAGTTTTTTAATTTAAAATTTAAATAAGACTTTATAACATAACAGGTTAAGAACCAAAGCAGTGGCGCAATGATAGAGCATTCGGTTTGAATAAATCATTGAAAATCATTGAAAATCTAATAAAAATAATGATAATCAACCACGAGGCATAGGATGTGATTTAGCAATAAATGATGGAATTAGGATGTGAAATGAGTGTAAGGGTGTCGAAACTTAGGTTATGAATAATGGTACTACGCAATGGAAAAATGGGCATATACGAGGCTCAACATACCCCATTCCTGAGGGTTTTCATGTCATCATGCAAACAAATCTCTTACTCATTGACAGATTCCTGACATTATTTTGTAGATGTTGGTTCTTGTGGGAAAAAATCGCTTGAATATTTGAAGGTGTTGGTTCTTGTGGAGCAGCACTCACCTGAAATTTTGGAGGTCCAGGTTCTTATGGAGCAGCTCTCTTCACATTAACATATCATACTAATTTACTAAGCAATACAAGAGATGGATGAATGAGGGAGAGATGATGGATGAAATGAGGTAGTGATGGAGATGGCGAAAGGCTACTTTCATACTCTGTCATCGTAAGGCCAATAATTACAGGTAGTTTCCTTCATTCTTTCATGGTAGTAATGACTTCATCCTCTAAATATAATTCTTGGAGAAGACACTATAGGCACTGCTTTGATTAATGCACCATAAGGATTTTTCTTTTAACATGGTCTTGTAATCAGAGTATATGCAGAGTGAATGGAAGGAAATAGAAGGATAATGGTTTATGAAAGATGAAATGCGAGGAATGAGAAGTGGTGAATCATTAAGCTTCTTTAATATTCTAATGAATTAGAGAATCATAAGCCAAATTTACCTCAAGTTTTATCTTTCTCGTTGATGTGCCCGCTGTAGAATGAAGGGGAGGATGGAATGGTTGGAGCTAATGTGACTGCTGATCTGATATGCTGAAGAAGGCTAAAGGATGAGTCGAAGAGATGAAGGATGAACTGAAAGTCTGAAGAATTAGTTGAAGATCCCTTTCTCCCCCACACCTGATGATTTCTATGTCCCCAAACAACTGAGGAAAGGTAAATGCTGCTACAAATGATAATGGAAATGTTGATACAAAAATACAAATTGCTGCAAATTTGTGTCGAGATCTCAAAACCATATAGTCTTCAATGACTACACACTCATGTGAAATATTGCTTATGTGAGGAAATGGTGTTGATTTCGAACAAAAGAAAGAATCATTGGATTACTGATCATTGAGGATATCGTTAACCAATGTTAGATATCCCACCTTTGATTTCAATGAGAATCAAGGCACTAGGTACATTCTACTAGCCATGAATGGATTTTTCGAAGTAAAATGGACTGAAAAATTCATCCACCAAGAAACATTGATGTATTTCCTTAGTAGATGATGAGGATACTTGCCATTAAGGCATGCAGGCTCCTATGTACATTATCTAACCCTAACCTGGTCCTAGATAATGTGATGATGTCAATGGGACAAGGCTCATTGGAAGGTGGGCCTTAAGGAATCCCACATCAACCAACTCGAGTACAAATGTAATTACTTGAAATATACATGATTTGAAGAAATCATACAAATTTACAAAATTGACTGGGAACCTTGCCCGCCAGTTACTTGGTTTTCAAGCAAAGTCTCTATCCAATTATGCTAGACAAGCTTCTTTTCACAAAAGGAAATATTTTTCCCTTTACTATTCCATTTATTTATTTACAATAATAAATTTTCCACTACACTGAAGAGAAGACATCCTTCTTCATGTGAAAAATAAATTCTCAGGAAGCCATGTGTGAATTAGGTACAAAGACATAACCATGCCTAGATTTAACATATAAAATTTAAAAGGTATATGAGCATGAACAATAAACACCTTTGAAAGATGTGATACAAAGGTTATTTGAATATGAGAGTGGTTATTTAACTGAATTGTAATCTGGAACCAATGCTCGATGTAATCCTGGTGGTATTGGCTCATTTCTTCTTTTGGACCACTTTGAAAGTCCTCCTTGGCCGTGCCAAGAAAACTTGGATAATTGGTCTCTCGAATGCACACAAGGCTTGCTACTAGACATGGTGAATGTTCTTCGATCTCAGGTTCAACTAGATGCTCCCCTTCGGATCTGGTACATAATTCATCGATCTCCTTGGTATATAGGTAGGAGGAATCAAGGGAGACTTCCAAATATTTTTCTAGTTGTGGAGAGATAGATAATATCCTGAATGCAATCAATATGAACTCTTCCTGAGAGGCAGATATCCCAACTACTACTAGGATTTGAGAAACCGCTTCGAGGGACATTCTTGAAGTTCTCAATAATTCTTAAATTTATCCTATTGGCTAATGATCCCTATCTCACAACATGGATTAGTACAAAGGGTTATTACAGCACCCCAAAAATGTTGTCTTTAAAGAGCTTGCAATTTTAAACTAAATGAATAAAAATTGTTAATTGCAATAAAACTCACCAAACTTACTCGAACAACCAAATTTTTGAGCAACCCCACCATAGTGGATGCATGGATCTTCACTCATGTCTTACCGTACACTGTCCACCCTTTGATTGTCCTGCAACAAAGATCACACAAAAAAAAAACTTTTGAAAGAAACTAGGATCTAATCCCTTTATAACCACCTCCCTGGCAATGGCACCAAAATTTTTGGGGAAATATATTGCTATAATTTTCAACATTAAATTATCAATATGGGGCTTGTAAGCCTCGAGTTGCAAGCGCAAGTAACGTAGGATCAGATCATCTATCCTAAACTAGGGTAAAAAATCAACTCACTATTTAAGTAAAAAACAAATAATTTCAATTAAAAATGTTGATTACGAAATTCAAATGATTTATCTATTGTAATGGTCATCATGACAAAACATAAATCAGTAAATCAAAAAGGCATAAAGATTAAATCTACACTAAGCTAATGAACGTGAACTCTAAGTTAAGTTAGTGAATGTGAAATTGGAACTAAGCTTCGAAGCTTTCTACTTCAATTCAATCAAATAAAGACATTCAATGAAGGAAAGACATTCACTCAAATTGCTTTAAGCAATATAAATTAATAATGCCCAAACAAACTAAAATCTTCTATTAATAAACCTATCAAATTGACTACCTTATTAAATGCTAAAAAGAACCCTAAATTACAATTACTTATTCACAATCAAATTTGAAATTTTAACTATTATTCGAAAAATAATTCTCATTATTATGTACAATAACAAATTTAAGAAATCCTAACTACTATATGAAAATTAAACAAAATTAAAATGATTGCAAGCACTCTGAAATAAAAGTTCTATATTATAACAAAACTTTTATGAGATTTGCAATTCAGATTTAAGTACATAACAATTTTAAGTACATAACAGTTTTAAGTACAAAACGATTTTAAGTACAAGATTATGACAACTGATTTAAATTGAATGCTACGTTATGAGGAATTAACACAAAAAATTATTTATGAATGTAAACTAATTATAACCTTATTTCCAGGAGTGGTGGGCCCTTGCCATGCCTGGCGCAAGGTTAATTAACTCAAGATAAATGAAATCTAAGATGCAATCATAAATAACTCACAACAGAGAAAATGTCGGAACTTGTATTAAATCAATGCGATGGAATATAGAATCTGAAATATTACATCAATCCCTCCTATGTTGGTGTGCATCATGCTCTTAACCTCTACGTACTGCTCCCTTCCTTCTCTACATATTTCTCTTACTGTCTGTATACTACCTTATTCAGCCCCTTAAATCTCCTTTTATAAACAAAAAGTATTGCTATTTTATCATAACAACAAAACTAAAACATGCCTAAATCAATCATTCAAGAGAGCTACGGTTGGGCTTGTTCTGATCCATGCATGAATGCAGGAACTATTTGCTCTATTTATCACAAGGTCATTCAGCAAAAGCGTGCACAATCGAACCTGAATTGACCCATTTAGGTTGAACTCAAATTGACCCAACACTTTCAGGTAGTCTCGTACTTAAGATGGCACGAAATATTCCCTCGACGATAACTTCCTAATAATGTCGAATTTTGACAAACCGTTTTTTAGTTACCTGAATGAGGGTGCTCTGAACAAAATCCGTGTGTTGGAATTTCAATATTCTTCACCATTTGATCAAAAAAGTCATATTTTCACCTACAACAATTCTGCACTCAACTCTGCAGTAACTAGTTAAAATTGACTTTTGGAGACTTCCAGTAATAGAACTCTTCAGAAAATGAACTTAGTGAAACCATCATTAGTAAATCATGACTAAATCATCTCTAATCATTGAAAAACTAATAAAGCTAATGATAATCAACCATGAGGCATAGGATGTGATTTAGCGATAAATGATGGAATTATGATGTGAAATGAGTGTAAGGGTGTCAAAATTTAGGTTATGAATAATGGTACTATGCGATGAACAAATGGGTATATACGAGGCTCAACATGCAATGTGAGGGATTTGGTACCAACAGGTGAACGCCCTTAATTTGGGACACTGTGTGACTATGTGATTAGGCTCATCGCACAATTCACAAACTGGGTTGGGCGAGTGGCCTTCGTTTATTTTCTTTGGTCTGTTGGAGTGAATGTGTATGAGAAGGATGTAGGCTCCTCTTGTAGGTATAGTATGGTTCTAGGCTCTCCCTCATCCATTTTCATGCATGGATTTGAGGGATCCTGCTGGTATGATTTCTCTAGGGCTTGTAGGGCATCCCTATATCTTGGCATCTCTGGGCAATGATGGGTGTAATTCCCATAACGATTGCATATGATACATGTGTGGTTTTTGTGCAATGCTTTGCCTTGATTTTTCATGGCCTCTTCCTTTTTATGTGTAATTGAGGTCATGCCATTTCTTTCGGTGCTTAGAAGAGGTTTTAATTCATCTAACTCTAGGGAAATATTGGTAGGATGGTCTACAATATCACATAATGTGCAAAGGTTGTAATGCCATAGGTATGTTGGGGTTTTCAATTTTCTTCCCTTTTTTGTTGGTTTTCTTGGTTGCTTTAGCTGGCACTACTAAGATAGTTCCATTAAACAGTGTAGCCTCCTGAGGGGTGATAGGGGTTATCCCTGTAGAATTGATGCCAGGACTTCCCAGCATGGCTGCTGGGACCAAATACCAGACATGTATTGCAAAAGCCATGTTCAACAACATACTAGTCGACAAGACTTGTGTTGACACAAAACTAGGTGGGGGGTAAAAAAATGGGGTTTGGGCAATGGCGTAGGGTAGGAAAGATGTGTCGATGGCTTTGGTCTCCGTACTACTGGTCTCCATCTCTGGGCTAGTCTCGGTGTTTGATGATAGCATCATGCACACCAGTGCCCTCATTGATTTCTGGGGCTGCCTCTGGTATGATAAAGGGATCTCCTAGGACTGATCCTAGGATTGATGATGATTTGAATTGACCGGGGCCAAATTCATGGTACCGCATGAGCGATTATGTATTTGTGTCTACTCAAGGTAGAACGACATCGAGATTCGTCAAGGGTTTCTTATCATAGTATGTAAGTTGGTCAACGGTGATGATTTGAACTTCATGGGTCGAATATCATCACCCGAAAGACAAAGGATGCTATTGTAGTCATGGCATACATATAACTTCGCCCGAGTAGTATATTGTAGTCAAGATGTGTGTATAAAACTTCAATGTGTATAAGTACCTTCTTTCTGGCCAAGTTTACAGGGAAATTCTGATATAGACCAATGGGAGCTTAAGGTTGACCGTTGTATGCTCTAAGCATGATGTCGAATGGTTTCAGTTCATGTGATCCCAACTTTTTCCAAACAGATTTGGACATGATGCATGTAGATGATCCTTCATCATTGATGCATCGATGTATGGTGATATTTTGGATTGACACCGATATTTGGAAGGTGACTAAAGAAGGAAGCCTGGGGGTGGCTTTGTCTAGGTCAAAAGCCATTAGGCATGAATCGGAGGGGTCGATTGCACCTAATGCAGAAAGTAAGGCTTTCTGCTATTTTGGGCATGATTGTCAAACTTCTAAGGCTGACATGGCAGTGGGAGATTGTGCTAAATCATCCACTATGTTGTAGTTATGGGAAAATTTTGAGTGGTGTCCTATGCATCTAGTTAGCCCCTTAACTGCCTATAGAATGGGCTCAATAGGTAATTTGGATATGGTCAACAGTGCAGTAGGTGCACTCGTGCTCGTACCTGATGGGTTGGTGTTTGGATGGGCATCGTAGTTCCCGTTCCTTGATTGGAAGAACATTTCTTCGCCAGTCATGAAAATTTTGTGGCCGCCACTCCCATTATCATTTTGGGGTAGTTGCTGTTGTTGGGTGTTAACCACTCCTTTGGGGGGGGGATGGCTCCTGCATTACAGTGGTTTGCTGTGTAGGTTCCCCTTCTCCACGGTTACCCTGAAGTTTTTTCAGTTCAGGTATTTCAAGACAGTGGTGAGTGTAATGGATGTACTCACCACATATGGCACAAGAATGGTTTTTCCTTAGACTGTACCTCTTGTTCTGCCCTTGGGAGTTGTTGTTTGGCTCCGAGTTTTGATTTCGGTTGGGGTTGCCCCCAGACTGAGATCGCAGGGGGAATTGCTAGTTACTGCCCCCCTGTCCAGAATCTCCATTTTGTTTATTCTTAGGCTTCTTTCTTGCAGCATTAGGAGGATTATTACGGTTCTCCTGGTTATAAGATTAGTGCTACTGAGCCTGAGATGGTTGCACTAAGTTCACCGATGCATTGTTCTGCGATGGTGGATTTTTCACGGGGAAAGGAGAATATTGGTTTCCTTGTCCCGGTTGGTGTATGGTTTCTGGGGGGAATCTATTCCATCAACATTCCTAGTTGAGTATTGGGTTTGGGTATGAGCCTCCCTACTGTTGGTGGTATGATGACATCGTATTCGTCATATTTTGCATTAGTGTAGATTGACTTTGGTGGTATCTTGGTTGCGTCATGTTCTAGGTAGAATCATACGAATATCTTGGGTACTGGATACTGCTGCCTAGGTGACCTTGGGTTAATGACCTGATCAAGCCATCTGCGGTACTCGATGTGCTTGGAAATTCTCTATAAGTTTGCAGGCACAGGGAATTTGGCAGGACATTGTAGATATATCCTGACTGGGTATAGATGAGTTCGAGCTGCTGGGCTTTTCAAATGGCTTCCTCCTCGGAGGTAGGTCCTTGTGTCACCACATATTTTGAGATATTTGTTGTGAGAGTTTTCAAAAACAATTCAAGTAAAACTATATGATCGATTTTGGCTTTGTAAAAACTATGACATTGTCGCCATTCGTGGAGATGGTCCAATATATGGATAGTTGGGTTTTGCGTAAAATTAGTTAGAAACTCCATCCCTGAATCATGGTGTATGGATAGCTAAAAATAAGTGAGGAACGTGGTAGCGAGGGCGCTAAAGGCTCCATGCGAAGCATAAGCTTTCTCAACATACCATTTTGCAGGAGACCTAGTTAGGGTGCATTGAAATAGTCTTAGTTGAATAGTATCATCAATAATAGTATTGGATGAACACCATAGGTGGAAATTCATAATATGATATCTAGGGTCTTTCGGTTGCTTCCCTTCAAATTTTGGTATGTTTGAGGGGAGCTTCGTGGGCATGGGGGGGAAATTAGTGCTATGTGTAATGGGGTCTTTAGTTAGCTTTGATATATCTCGAAGGTTTAATGATGCTAAAAAGGGTAAATGAGTATTGACTGCCATTGTGTAATGTATAAACACAGGTGTCTGAGTGTAATGGTTTATGGGGGATGCCCGAGGAATATTACCATGTGACGTACCCTCTTCTGTGTTCTGCTTACTCCCCAAAGGGGTGGTGCTCCTCTACCCTCTGGGAGTTGTGGGAGGAGTTGAGTGTGGTGACCCTACTGGGGTTTCCACTGGTGTGGTGTTGGGTGACCCCTAGGGATTTCCAACAAAATATACCCCAATAAAGGATGAATCAATAATGTTGGTGGTGTCATCTTTGACACCTAAATGGAAAAAGACCAGACACTCCTCCCTCTAATGGGGGGAGGTCCAAAAAACTTCTATATTGACGAGGTCCTGTTGGGTCTGTTATGGTGTCGAATAGCTTAATCTTGGAAATATTTTTGGTTTACTGAGAGAAGGAATATTATTATCAAAGAGAATATGATCACATTTAAAACAAAGAGAAAAAATAAGAGGTAAGTATTCCTTTATATTAATGCTATGTGATCAAGTAAACAAAAAATATGGTTTGGTTGTTTTGCGTATGATACTCAAAAGCCTAAATAGACCTAATTTTCCTTACACTCTCAATTGTAACTAGGCCTTGTGAAGATTTCTTCTGATGGGTACTGGGGCTAGTGTGTCGAAAGAATTGGTGATGCCTACTAGTAGCCAAAGAATCGACCAAGGTAATGGTAATAGGATCTAGTGCTGCCTGCACCATCACCGATAGGGAAGGATGCCCTAGATTTGGCCACTAAAGTACCGTCATCCCACATGAGCGTTTGAGTCTTGAGCTTCTTGGTATTCAAATACTAGTACCAAGAACTAGATGGTTCAGGTAGCCCCAAAAAGTACCGCACACATTGGGCCTAAGATTAACCCCCTCTGAAACGGGACTCTAGTAACGCTCGGGTATTCTATTCCATGGGTGGATAGATGAATTTTAAGCTCCCTAAAAGGTCAACATCTATGTTTCAAAATGTAGAATGACCATGATGACTTATTGGATGCCTACCCCCGATGGTCCTAACCTTAACTATAATTTCTTTTGTGGCCTTTGTGGGGCGAATTTAGTGAATTCGATTAGTGGTTATTTTTAGAGAGTCTAAATTTTCTTAGGGTGTGCCTCAGTGAAGTAACTGTAAGAAGATGACAAAGTTCCCAACACACTGGATTCCTTTTGGGCCAATGCTTACCGACGCTTCATGTGTGATTTGGAGTGTACAATCAGAAGTGTTATGAGATGTGGATATGCGGTGATCATTTACAATCCTTCTCTAATTACTTTACGTGTGATTGTTCCTTTCAAAAATAAATGATGTGAGGATTTTGGGCTGCTTACACCTTGCCTGGTTAGAATAAGTTTTTCACTATAGGGAGATGGAAAATTATCTTAAGAAAGCATTCATATGCATACCCAGGCTCATCATGAGGTGCAAGGGTGGCATAGATTACTTGCCTTCTTTTTGATAGTTTGGTCTCTGTAATATCCCGTGTGTGGGTAGGGCCAACAACCACGTGTCTAGGTCTGTGTAATGAGGGGTGCTACACAAGGGCCCCCACCCTCAAATGCTCCAGTGAGGTTAGGCCCACCCTTAACACCCTGGGATGCCGCCCTCACTAACAGTTCGAGCTTTTAGTGTAGTGGTTGGATCTACGTGGTATCAAAGCTGAGGTCTCGAGGTCGAGACTCGTGGAGTGTGGTGGGTTGTAATATCCCATGTGCGGGTAGGTCCCACAACCACGTGTCTGGGTCTATGTAATGAGGGGTGCTACGCAAGGGCCCCCACCCTCAGATGCTCTGGTGAGGTTAGGCTCACCCTTAACACCCTAGGATACCGCCCTCACTAACAGTTCGAGCTTTGGGTGTAGTGGTTGGATCTACTCCTGTAATGTTCCTAAATTAGCTAAGCTAATTGGAACATTATAATTTTGTTTTATTTTTCATGTTTATGAATAATAGACTAATGGAGGACATGCAACACTCCTTAGATATAAAAATAAATACATGCTCAATGTGAACATGATTAAATATGAGTTGGTTGCATAAAAACCACTTGTATGTGAAAAGGGCTAAGCTATTTGACTGGGTCAATAGGACCAAATCACAAGATAGTCTAGGTGCATTGAACCTCCTAAGTGATCTGCGTAGTTCTAGAAGGAGCTTCTAAATGTGAAAGGGGTAATTCAAGTGAAGTGGTTTAGGGTTTTTCACTTCCTCATTTTATAAAAGGGAGGGAGAGGACTCAAGAAAGGGTTGTTGATGATTTGTGGTTGCTTGAGCAACTCGAGTTCTCTTGGTTGGTTAGCCAAAGGGAAGAGGGTTTCCTATTTAGGAATCCTCTCTCCTTCCATGGAGTAGCTCTTTGGAGGAGGATGTGCTGCATTGATCCACTATCTGGAATTTGGCCAAGCTTTTACTTCCAATTTCAAAGTAGATCTTGTTCAGGGTTTGATTGCCTTTGTAATTTGTAGCAAGTGGGATTTAGATCATTTCAGATCTAAAGCATTTCAGTACTTCTTTTCAGTGGAGGAGGGTTCTAATCCATTGGAGAGCTGTGTTGAATGATTTGAGCTTCATTTCAGATCTTGGCATCAAGCCAATATGTTCTTCATGGTATACTGTGTAGTTCCTTCCCCGAATCTGCATTATTGCTGAAGGAGCAGTGTTGCGGGGTTTTTGGCATCATTTTGGAGCTATATCTCTGATGTGAAGGAAGCCTCCTTGCATCAAGGGTGATCCATGGATTGGCCAACCAATCCATGTATATTTCAGGTCTGATTCATTCAATGAAGTTTTTTCTTCAAAATTTCTGAATCATGCTGCAGTAAATCTCAGATTTGCTCCAGCATTTTCATGTATTGCTGAAATCCCCAAGGGGAATGTAATAAAGAGCCATTTGGGCATTTTGATTCATTATAGATCTCTATTTTCATGTAATTATCAGTTTCAGATATTTAGTTTAACAAAAATCAGCTTCAGCCTCCTGTAACTAACGCTGAAGGGTTTCTGGGTCATTCTCTTGTGTTATAGCACCTCAATCTTGAGGGATTTTCTATGTAAAATTGTTGTTTAACCTTGCCTAATGCTTATGCCATGTTATTAAACCAATTTTCTGATTGTTAATACTATTTTACATTTTAAACCTTCAGAAAATATGCTGCCTTTGCTTCAGTAAATTTCTGCATCTTCCAAGTCATGGGAAATTAGGGTTTTTCTTGACTAGTCAGGAAGGAGGAACTGTTTAACTTAGCAAAACGCTTTTTTTTTTTTTTAAATTTGGCACATGGATCCCTATTGAACTAATATAACATATCCCAGAGACATGAACCTTATTTTTACACATATTTATTATTATACTCATTTTAGGCCAATATCCCCACCTTTTTGCCCATATGATAGCTGAAGCACACATTCCTAAAAAATGCGTTTTTAAGGCATGTCTTGCTGAGAAATCCATTTTGGGAACATTACAGTGGTATCAGAGCATGATCTTTGGCTCAGACTGTGGCTTCAAGCCAAAGTGCTGAATCCATGAAGTAGGAATCTTTCAAGCTCTATATACAATGTCTACATATGGCCAGGTAGCCTCTGGATCTCATCATTTTCTCAAAGGTGACATATCCAGTAAATTCCCCTACAGTAAATCTCTGGAATAAAATCTTGATACTCCTGAAGAGGGAACTTTACAACAGTATCAAGGAAGATAAGAGACAAAGATCAGAAGTTGAAGGAGATGATTTTTACCTCATCATATTCTAGATCTAGGAAGATCCTCTTCAAAGAGGTTAGACGGAAGAAAGAAGGAGGAAGAAAATGAAACTCCTAGAGAGTTTCAAGAAGCAGAAAGTTGCAGTGAGACTTGCATAAGGTTTCAAGAAGGAAGGGAAGATCCATGCACTTCCTATCCTCACAAATAAGGAGAGCTATGCAGAGAAAAGAAACAAGAGCATGTCTCCACCACTTGGAAGAATGACAGAAGAGGAGATCTCCTTGCTCCTTTTCCAGGCCCTCAAGGGTATTGAGGAAGATATCAGGGAGATTGAGAAGGTGGAGACTTGTACCAACGCTGGCACAACCTTGGAAGATAAGCCTTCATGTTCAGTAATGAAGGAAGACTACATAGTTGCAAAAGAAGCTCGTGCTTCTACATCTCACCGAGGTATGATTAAAAATCCATCTATTGTCATTTCAACACATTGTATGGAGAGATCTACATCTTTGCATGCTGCTTATTTTGAGCAATAGATTTTCACTGTGCTGTGCCAAAGTAGTGAGGAAGAAGAGAGGAACCATTCCTCATTGGAGCATTCACATGGTAGCTTCATTCGGGAAGCAATAAAGGATGGAATGATGGATGGTTGACTTCCTGGAGTGAGAAACCATTTCTCCCTTCGAGATGACTCTTTCTCAATGAGCACACCCTTGCTCAAAGAGAAACTTCTACTTGCAGCAAATCCAAGGCCCCTTTGGTTTTGGAAGGTCATGCATGAGGAAGAGACCTCATGGGAAGAATTCATTGGAGGTGCACTTCAGCACATCATGGAGTGCAAATTTCTTCAACAGTTTGAGGAGGATCTTCCCTTCTCACAAGAGTAGAAAGTAGATGGGGGACATCTTTGGATGGATAACATATCTCATGACTGTATTGGACATTTCTTAAGCCATGCACATCATGATGGGAGGTTTTTTCCTACCACCTATTTGAATCCTCATAGGGCCAAATTGATCCTCAGGAAGATTTAATTTCAATAGCCCATGAAATATAGAAATCTAATTTGGGATGATGGTAGCCCTCATGGGAGGAGTACCAAGATGGATGATGGAAGTATGAGAAAGCAACAAAGGATTTTGTTGCTTGCGATGTTCTTGAGAGAGTAAGGGTAGAATTTCTGTCACAGTTCTCATGATGTTGAAGGAGTAGAAGATGGCACTATCATAGTGAAAATGGGTCACTCCTTGGTCTTAGATGTTTACGAAGGACTTCCTTCATGGGGAGGACTTCTCATTTGTAGAATCATTATGGGAGATGCCTTTGACATTCTGCATGTCAAATATTGGAGCTGTTTTTTTATGGGAGCCTATTTACATAGGCCAACAACGCTGTCACTGTGGAGCTGGGATTTATTGATGGGGTATTCCCAGGATCACTTCTCATTCAATGCACTTGGTGAGCCAAGAGGAGGTGAGGAAGATGATGTATTCTTCTTGTATTGGGTTTCCAAGCATGGAGGAGAGGATTTGCGTGTAGATCTTGGTTCATTTCTCTTCATGGAAGTGTGCCAACCTACACTTGAGGGTTCACTCATGAATCCATGCATCTTCTTGCTTCGAACATATGGTGAGAGCTTTTTCTTGCATTCTCTTATCATCTCTTGACAGTGTATTTCTCCACAAGAGGGCAAGGTATTTATTAAGCTCCATGAACTTCATTAGGCCAATTTTCATGATGGAGACAGCCATCTATTATGTGGCCTTGGGAAAATATGTTTTCCTTACATGTGGATTCTTTATTCATATGATTAACCATGTCACAGGAGGCAATTTTCCATATACTCTTTTTAAGTAGTAGTTGAGAAGACTGTGCTGTGAGGATTTGGGGGATTGCTGGTAATCTGTTGCATTACATAGAACCTTCAATATTTCCCTCATTATGATGATGATCATGTTTTATTTGCTAATATTTCCATTATGTCTTTTGAGAGAATGATTGAGAAAGAGACACATGAGATGAGTGTGTCCTTTTTGGGAAGGATATTCCCACATTTTCTACAACACATGTTCTAATGGGAACATGGGAGAAATTTTGGCCACCATAGCCAAACACTTGTTTCTTTTGGAGGTGAGCCATGTGTGTGATGGATTACCTCATGGTGATACTCTTCTATCCATCACATATGAGACATTTTTGGATGATTGGTTTTACAGCATTGGAGGGAGGAACTTTGCAGATCTAATCCTCATGATGCCACTTGAGGGCAATGTCCTTGTAGCCCAAGATCAATTTTCACCCAAAACTTATCTTAAGTGGAGAGGAGAATAATGTGGGGTAGGCTATATTTTCTACCATGTGTAGAATTTCAGCCCACCTATTTTGCAGGAGCTCAAGGTCGAGGAACATTTTCATAGAGTTGCCATGTCATGAGGTGACTCATTTTTGGTGGATGATTGCTTGAGGGTGGATAACTCACATGGGGAATGATATTTCCCAATACACTTCAGATTCCATGCCTCAAGGGAGCCTCTAGGCAACACTTTATTGCCTTCTTGAGTATTTGACTGTTTCATGATGATAGCTATTCAACTAACTTGCATGCTTGGGAGGGGCAATATGAAGATTCATTATTGACACAACATCTCATTATTTGGAGGAGTTCATCATATGGGGATGATACAGTAGGAGGAGGAGACATCTTTCAGTTCTATCCTTGCAGTTTCTTGAGGACAAGAAACTTTGGGAGGGGAGGACTGTAATGTTCCTAAATTAGCTAAGCCAATTGGAACATTAGAATTTTGTTTTATTTTTCATGTTTATGAATAATAGACTAATGGAGGACATGCAACACTCCTTAGATCTAAAAATAAATACATGCTCAATGTGAACAGGATTAAATATGAGTTGGTTGCATAAAAACCACTTGTATGTGAATAGGGCTGAGCTATTTGACTGGGTCAACAGGACCAAATCACAAGACAGTCCAGGTGCATTGAACCTCCTAAGTGATCTGCGCAGTTCTAGAAGGAGCTTCTAAATGTGAAAGGGGCTAATTCAAGTGAAGTGGTTTGGGGTTTTTCACTTCCTCATTTTATAAAAGGGAGGGAGAGGACTCAAGAAAGGGTTTTTTATGATTTTTGGTTGCTTCAGCAACTCAATTTCTCTTGGTTGGTTATCCAAAGGGAAGAGGGTTTCCTATTTAGGAATTCTCTCTCCTTCCATGGAGTAGCTCTTTGGAGGAGGATGTGTTGCATTAATCCACTATCCAGCATTTGGCCAAGCTTCTACTTCCAACTACAATGCATATCCTATTTAGGGTTTGATTGCCTTTGTAAGTTGCAGCAAGTGGGATTTATATCATTTCATATCTAAAGCATTTCAGTACTTCTTTTCAATGGAGGAGGGTTCTAATCCATTGGAGAGTTGTGTTGAATTATTTGAGCTTCATTTCAGATCTTGGGATTAGGCCAATATTTTCTTCATGGTATACTACGTAGTTCCTTCCCTAGATCTACGTTATTGCTGAAGGAGCAGTGTTGCAGGGTTTTTAGCATCATTTTGGAGCTAGATCTCTGATGTGAAGGAAGCCTCCTTGCATCAAGGGTGATCCATGGATTGGCAAACCAATCCATGTATATTTCATGTCTAATTCATTCACTGAAGTTTTTTCTTCAGAATTTCTGAATAATGCTGCAGTAAATCTCAGATCTGCTCTGGCATTTTCATGTATTGCTGAAATCCCCAAGGGGAATGTAATAAAGAGCCCTTTGGGAATTTTGATTCATTATAGATCTCTATTTTCATGTAATTACCAGTTGAAGATCTATAATTTAATAAAAAGAAGCTTCAAACTCCTGTAACTAACTCTGAAGGGTTTCTTGGTCATTCTCTTGTGTTACAACACCTCAATCTTGAGGGACTTTCTATGTAAAACTGTTGTTTAACCTTGCCTAATTCTTATGCCATGTTCTTAAACCCATTTTATGATTTTTCATACTGTTTTAAATTTTTTACCTTCAGAAAATATGCTTCCCTTACTTCAGTAAATTTTTGCATCTTCCAAGTCATGGGAAATTAGGGTTTTTCTTGACTAGTCGGGAAGGAGGAACTATTTAGCTTAGCAAAACGCATTTGTTTTTGATGAAATTTGGCACGTGGATCCATATTGACCTAATATAACATATCCCAGAGCCATGAACCTTATTTTTATGCATATTTCTGATTATACTCATTTTAGGGCCAAAATCCTCACTTTTCCACACCTTTTTGCCCATAAAAGCTTAGTAAAGGTTTCTGCAGCACTTGGAATTGGTTTATGAGTCTTTTTAAACACTTTTTATGATATATAAAGCACAAATTCTGAAAAATGTGTTTTTCAGGCATGTCTTGCTGAGAAATCCATTTTGGGAACACTACAGTCTCAATCTCGAATCCTAATGCAAAAATTGAGCTAATCTAATGAAAAATAGGAAAAAACAAAAATTAACTAAATATGTGTGAATGTGTGGGCCACTTATTTATCTGCTAATTACTCTATGTGTTTGATATCTTTTACCAACAAATGGTTTGTTCAAATAACATATGTGGATTGAAGGCCACTTACTTTCCCCTACTTAAATTATGTGTGATTTGCAATGATAAAAAACTAAAATTAAAACAAGCTATTTGCTAAGCTAAAATCCATCAAAAAGTGTCCTAACCAGTCAAGAAATACCAGAGCACAGTGATGGAAAATTTCTTATGGGTTGCCAACACATTACAACTACAAAAAATTGAGAAAAAACATTGAAAATTGAGCTCACTACCTACTGCGTGTATTATCTTCACATAGTCGTGAAGACCACGTATCTATTTGAACTATATGTGCTGATTGGAGACACTGAAAACTCCACCTTCTCTGAGCTAAATTTCTCATTGAGGGTGACTAAAAAGTGCTGAGAGGAAGCAGGAGTGATTTTGCAACAAGTCTGAGCATGAGAGAGGACATGCATGAACAACCATTAGCTCAAAATAAATAATCTAGTGTAGTCTCTATTCCTATTTTAGTGTATTTGATGCATGGGTGGACGAAATACGCTATGCTTAACAGGGAGGCTACCTTCCTACAAGCAAGTCATAGGTCAATTGGTTTGATAAACGTTAGTGGAATAAGTTCAACATGTAATAAGATAAGTTAAATGGAAACATAGCATGCTACATAAAAAAAGAAGTAAAAACAAAATAACATGTACAATACCATGCTAAATCGAGAAAACATACTAATAATTCAAAAATGGAGAGCTCTCTCCATTTATTAGGTGCTGGTTGTAGTAGAAGATAGAATTCTAAATCTCTTGTAATGTATCCTTAGTGCTATAGAGTTCCTATATCTAAGACAAGTTGATCTCTTTCCCTCAAGCTTTCAGCAAGCCTCTCTTCCCTCTCTAAGGATGTTAGATCGATGGACACGTGGTGAACTCTTCTCTCTTGGATTGAGGTGTTGGATGGCTAACAAATCAATCCTTCCAGTCCTCTTGCTGTTGGACAACACAAGCTGGTTTGCTTCTGAGAAATTTGGCCGGCATAACAATGTGTTCTCGTGTTTCTCTTCCCATGGCTAGATTTTATAGACAAATTTCAAATTTTCCCTCCCTCTCTTGGTACAATATGGATGTTGACACAAGAGTGGGGGTATGATTCCTTTGTGTTTTTCACTAAAGCCTCAAGATGGCTCAAAGGCGGTTGTTCTTGGATAGCTTGAGTGAGAATATTTTTCTCCAAGTGTGCCAAGTGGGATGGTAACTTTCCTCATCCTTATCACCATGCGACTCTTTTAGGGATAGCCGCGATGATATTCACGACTATCAAAGAAAAATCTGTAATGATCTCCTCGGTTTAGTGCTTCCATTCCGCAATTTAATAAATTTTCCTACTTGGCCTTAGGAAAAGTTAAATTTTTCATCTCTTGTAATGTATTTCTTTCCAGTAAATATTTATCTGTACCTTCTGATTCAAAATTTTTAATGTATTTTTCTTGTATGATTTTGCAGTGTTAATAGTGAGAATTAAACCTCAAGGAAGCCATTTATTACCTTTGCGCTGAACATCTCGAACTTCGGGACCCATCTTGGAGTAAAACTTGGGTGGCCTCTCACTAGGCGAAAATTAAAATGTTTATGTGGTTAATGTTGCATAGGAAGGTGATAACCTGGGAGAATTTAGTTAAGCGAGGGATGATTGGCTCATCATGGTGCTGCCTATGTGAAAGGGAAGAAAATATCCTTAACCACATTATGAATACATGTAGATACACAGAATCTTTATGGGATTTGTTTATTATCATCTACAGAGAAACTAATAGAAATAAGGAAAGTATACATGAAACAATTAAAAAATGGCAGTTGCAATATACCAAGAATGAAGTGGTGAACATGACCTGGAACCTAATTCCAAGATTTATGCTCGGGCCAATTTGGAAGGAACACAACCACCTAATATTCCATGATAAAAAGCTCCTAGTTGCAAACCTGATGGAAGAAATTCGTCTTCATCTTAAGGAAACCATCAGTAATAGAAGAATTCAAACATCAGAGGAACAACCACCCCCTAAGAAAGCAAGAATTTTAAAGTTTTTTTTTACCCAAATTACCTGAGGGGTATGAAACACGGACCCAAAGAAAGCCCTATAAGATTGGCTCTATAGTGTGGCAAGTTCCTCTAGAGGGTTTCTGGAAATTTAATTTCAATGGAGTGTCCAAGGGTAACCCAATAAAGGTTGGAGTGGGAGGAATCATTCAGGACTAGGCAGGTAAAATTCAAAGGATATGCTTCATTAATATGGGGCAAGCCACAAATAATGTAGTGGAGTTCCAGGTCCTGGAGTACGGGTTGGAAAATTTGTGACGAGAGATAATGGTGAATTTAATAGTGGAGGGGGATTCTGCATTAGCTATCCAAGTGACACATGGACTGCAATGTGGCTCTCAGATGAATAAGGTCACTAATAGTTGGTGTCTCACCTAGATAATCCAAAGGATTAAGGACTACTTGGAGGAGTTGAAAATGGTGGAGTTTTCCATAGTACGACACTTGAATAATGCGTTTGCGGAAAAAGTGGCAAACAAAGGGGTTGAGAGTACCAGGTTGATCACTGAGCTGACCTTGGAGGACATGGTGGATGAAAAACTAAAGGAAGATTGTTGAGCACTAGTGGAGCGAGATCAATCCATGTCAAAAGGACGAAGTGACAAACACAGAGTGGGTTAGGATGAGGGAAGTGACCCACCTGGTGAAATGAATTTTTAATAATCATCATGAGTCAAGAAGTAGTGGTTGTTAGGGAAGGTCGAGGAGGTATGTGCCATCAATATATGAAGGACATGATGGTTGTTGATGGGAAGGAGTGGAACCCAGGTTCGCTCAATCACTCGTTAGGAGGTCACATTAATTGGAAAGGATTATTTAAGGAGTGGAGAAGGACAATGCCCAATGCGAAGCTGTATTGAAACAAAACTATGGCAATAATGAGCCTTCTCAAACCATATGCAGAGGTGAATGAGAAGGAATATGTCCCCATCCTTGCTCAAATGTACTGTAACATCATTGCTAAGCGAAAGTTGTTAGAAATAGATAGTGAAGGTGCTCAAAGGATGGGGCTGAATGATCTGTTTTGGATGTTTCCTTTATATGTTAAGAATGGAAGACACATTAACTACATAGGTTAAAGGATACAAGGTGGAGAAATATCGAGGGAGAATTTTTTCATCAGAGAATCACGACCTCCAGGAAAGTTATGGCTAAAGGGGGAAATTTGGGTGGTAGGCCATGGGGGAGGCCGAGAGCGGATGCTCATAGCTCCATGGATGGTAAGAGAACTATAATGGAGGATGCAAAGAGGGAGTCTACACTCAACTGTCACATTACTATCTCGGAGAAAGGCAAAGAAATGGTCGAAATATGGGAAAATGAAGTGAGGGGAGTACGAAGGAGCATCCCAGACAACAAATTCGAAGAAGAGGTTGATTAGATCATAGAAACGGGGAAATCCCAATCGAGGTAGATGGTCTAGAAACTAATTTTGGATATGGCATGACACGTTAAAAACTTGGTGAGAAACTTGCAGGTGGAGGCAGCGAAAGAGACAACCAAGCATCAAATGGAACACTAGCTGCAACTAAAGGCAATTTATCAACGAATGCAGGTGATAGAGGAGGAACTCCATAGGGTGGAAAAAATAGAGTGCCTGCAAGATGATATAATTGGATATATGAACAAAATATTCTCAATTTACCTGAAATAAATCCATAACCTGGATATCACACTTGGATAGGGATATGGAGATCCTACCAAACTAACGAAATAGAGGGTCATAGAGGTAACCGAAGGTAGCAACAAGCAAACGGTGACGCTGAGAGTAGGGGTGATTGTAACAACAACTCCAACGGAGAAGATTGCAACTGAGTTTAGGCCAGGTGTGGTGGAAGATCCATAAATGTCCTTGGATAAATGATCATGAGTCTGCATCTATTTTTGTTTTATTTTGTCAGTTGGCTGTGTAGGCCAATTCATAGTAATATGATGATAGGTAGGTCTGCAGGTGTAGAACAAAAAGATATATATATATATATATATATATATACATGCCACCTTCAAGTGTTAAATGGCTAAATAACAATAGAAGAATATTAAATTTTGTAGATATGCCTAGAAGATACCATAGACAAGATAACCTTATGGCATGTGCGACTAAGTTTTTTATCAAGGCTATATTTTACTGTAGTTGGTTGGTTTCCAATCTGGCAGACCAATAGGTTATGATGTATTTTATTGTTCTATCGTAATATAAGGTTTTTTACATTCACTTTAAAAAAAAATCATAGTATTTAAAAGTAATAATAGTAAGAAAATATTTTTCTCTCAACCATAAATAAGATATTTCAATGTTCATATTAAGTTATGTTCAACATTATACAAAGAGATCAAGCAATTGAAAGTGATTATATATATATATATATATATATATATATATATATATATATATATATATATATATATATATAGATATATATATCATTGGCTTGACCTATAGGGGATTTGAACTATGAATCTCATGGTTTACATAGTACTTCATAACACAATGATCACCAATTGAGTTACCCTGGTGGGAAATATCAACTATGTATACATTATATAAACAATGAAAATAATTTTTTTATGGTTAACACATTTTATTGATGTGTCACCAAAAAATGAAGTAGATATGAAATTCCTCCCATGTTTAATGTGGCTTGATCTATAAGGGATTTGAACCTTGAATCTCATGGTTTACTTAATATTTCATAACACAACGATCACCAATTGAGATCAAGAAATTCAAAGTGATTATCATTGGCTTACCCTATATATATATATATATACACACACACACATACACACACACACACACACACACACACATATATATATATATAAACACACATATACATATACACATATACATATACATATACATATATATATCATTGGCTTAACCTATAGGGGATTTGAACTATGAATCTCATGGTTGACATAGTACTTCATAACATAATGATCACGAGTTGAGTTGCTCTGGTGGGAAATATCAACCATGTATATATTATATAAAACAATGAAAATAAAAATACTTTAATGGTTAACACATTTTATTGATGTGTAGCTAAAAAACGAAGTAGATATGCAATTCCTCCCATGTTCATTGTGGCTTGACCTATATGGGATTTGAACCTTGAATCTCATGGTTTAATTAATATTTCATAACACAATGATCACCAACTGAGCTACCCTCATGAGAAATATCAACTATGTATATATTATATAAAACAATGAAAATAAAAAGATTTTAACGGTTAATACATTTTATTGATGTGTCGCTAAAAAATGAAGTAGATGTGATATATATATATATATATATATATATATAGAGAGAGAGAGAGAGAGAGAGAGAGAGAGAGAGAGAGATTCCATCTTAACTTCGAATTTATCGTCTCTCGAGGTGCAAACTTTTCTTAAGTTTTGCACTCTAAAAGATTTTTTCACCTCAAGAGATTCAATCCCACTTGACACTTGATAGATTCACAATTAATATGGATATAATTTTGTTTATTGACTACTCAATGGGATGGTTTCTAATCTTGTTGGCACCTCAAGAGATTCAATCCCGCTTGACACTTGATAGATTCACAATTAATATGGATATAATTTTGTTTATTGACTACTCAATGGGATGGTTTCTAATCTTGTTGTAAGAAGGAAATGTGTTTACTTGAGAATTTATAATTCTTAATCTATAATTTTTTTAGAGGAGCTCTCAACTCTATTAGAGACATTCTTCATGTTTAAAATAGAGATTGGCTACCGTAACATGAATTGAAAGAAATATTTATGTCATAAAAATTTTATATTGACTAATTCATCATTAAATTAAGAGAATTATTAACTTTATATAAGTGAAACATAGCTTCTTGGCACCTTAAGCTTGGTGGAAAGGCTGAAAATTGATCAATATTAATGTTTTCACAAAACAATAATCTACTAATGGCTACATATCACAATGGTTTTTTTCACAATAGCGAGTATATTTTGTGTTATGAAAATATATGCTTGAACCAAATAACATTTTAAGCTAAAATTGAGCTGTCTAGCCTTATTCTGCTATTTAAAACTTATAATTTTACAACCAAACCTCCTTATCCTTTACCTTCTGGTTCAAGACTTTATAAGCTTAAAAATATATTATTTTATATATTAAAGTAGTAATAAAATTGTTTGACAAAACGTGCTAAATATAGTAGAAAACTAGAAATTATGCACCTTGAAGGGCTTTAGTTATCTAACCCACTCGAGTCTACAATGCAACTTTCTTAGAGTGCATCTCTACTTCATAATGAGCTACAACACTCACACTTGTGGCATCTACTAGTTCCTTATTTTGAGAATGTTGGATGTCCACAGCCTCCTCATTGGCTATAAAAATTGCAAAGGGAGGATTCTTCATAGGAAATAGAGTCTACTAAGAGAAGAGGTCAGAAAAATTCTAGGGAAAGATTAAGGTAAGTTGAAATTTATCCAATAGGAGACAAAAAAAATCCCATCTGCAATGCTAATTCCAAATAATTTTGGTGATGAATTTGTATGAAATCACCAATTTCTTTATCCATCTTCTTAAGTTCCAAAAAATGTGTTATAGTCTCCATTCGACAATGATTACTAATCTAATTATAAGACTTAAATTTCTTGTCCAATTTTTCCAGCCGATGATTCCAACAAATGATTGATTTCAGTGCAATGCATTGTGTTTTTGCTACCTCATGCCCACAATATTTAAATCCTCTTCAAACCTCCTTGATCTTAAATGCAAAATTTTTCTTATGCAATTGAAACAAGACATTGTGTCTTAGTTTTACACAAACTCGAGGAAAAATCTTCCACAGCCATGGCACCCTAGGTTGCTTAAAACAGGCATTCATTGATAGAGCTAAGAGTAGAGGTAACAAGAATAATATTGAAATAAACTACTAGAATTTCGTAATAAACCCATATGCATAACATATATCTCTCATTGTATTGAACATAATGATGCTAAGCAATGGAGGAGCCTTAACTCATTGTCCATTATTGAGTCCATGACATCAATAATTTTAAGATCATGTTCCACCAAATCCCTCTTAAAAGCTCCAAACTCTCCAGACTCAACCAAAAGATCATAAATTTGACTCAAGACTTTGAGAAGGTATACTATTTCCATGTTTTGCAAAATTAAAATGGTGAGGTTGATGCATTAACCAACCTAGGAGCTAGGACTAATGAAGGGCTACATAAAGAAAATGGCGGCTATATATTACTTATTCATCTTAGGAATTAGCGATGCACCAAGGTATATATGATATATTTCAACATCTATGACAAAAATGTCGCTCAACCATTGTCATTTGATGTACTCCTTTTACCTTTACAACAACTAAGCCTTTATCCAATGTTAATACTTTTGCCTCCTTTTTCTTTGAGTCTCCCAATCCCCAAGAATACTCAATTACCTTTTTCCTTCAATATCATAGGCGATCCATCACACCCTCTCCTCCCCCTTGACAAATATGATGCCCACAAAAGTTCCATTTCCTTAAGTTCTAAAAAGTGTGTTATGGTCTCCATTGCACATTGATCCCTAACTTGATTTTATGGTTTAAATTTCTTATTCATTTCTTCCTAGGTCAATGAGGTTCATTACACTATGTTGTGCTTTTTTTGCCTCATGTTCACAATATTTAAATCCTATCTAGAACTCATTTATCTCACACTAAATGCAATTTTTTTCTTATGCCATAGCAATGTGCCAATGTTGCCTCAATTTTACATATAGTCTAGGTAAAGCCTTTCACAACCATAACACCCTAGCCCACTTCCAATGCTCATTTATTACTAGAGCCAAGAGTAGAGGTTGCAAGAATAACATTGAACCAAACCACAATACATTTCCAATAAGCCCACACACATAACACAACAGTTTCATTGTATTGAACATAATTATGTTGATTTATGAATGAACTTAAAATAATTATCCATTCTAAATTACATGACATCAATAATTTTAAAATCCTTGTTCCACCAAATCCCTCTTAAAAACTTCACATTCTCCAAACTTACTCAAAGGATCATTGTTTTGACTCAAGAATTCAAAAAGGTATATTTTCTCATGTTTTACGAAAGAAAAATGGGGAGGTTGCTAGATAGGCCTGTTAGCACTCAAATCTACCTCAGGCTGAAATGAAGTAAAACTCAAGGCTACATCAAACCACGCTCAGCCTCGTAGCTAGCCCTACGAGGACAGGAGAGGGCTCTCTCCGTCTATCTCGAGAAAATAAGCAATAGGATGCGAGATGACTTACAATAGGAACTGATTTTAGGCTAGTAAAGAGATAGGTATGTTTGTTTTTTGGTTTTTTGGGTTTTCGCTGGAGTAATGGGAAAACAAATTTTGGGTCCGGGGATAAGGTCAGACCTTTGCAGATTTCAAGTTGGGGCGAGGTAGGTGAGTGTCTTGATGCTTTTGATTTGGATATATGGATAGATTAGACCGACGAGGAGCTGAAGAGGGCAAAGAAGAACTTGGATCCTCTCCAAACAGCTGAAAACATATAGAACTAACTGGATTCAAAGGCCAAGCACTGTAAACAATGGATTCAACCTTATTCACTCATTCAATTTAGTTCAGAAGCATAATGAAAGGACGGCATACATTAAACATGAAGAAACTTACAGTAAACAAAGAAGAAACACCATCAAGAACAGAACACCACAAGGATCCCAACAAGTGCCGCAAAACCCCCGATCTTTCCTTAGCCAAAATATGAAAAGTATGTACAATAGTATCAAAAGTATCCCAAGAGTCCAACCTCTCCAACCTCTGAAAATGATTGAGAAATTACGATATATAGATCACTCTAACACCTTTCCCCACCTCTAGGGGTCGAATTCCCTCTTCAGGGATCAGTTTCAACCAATTCTAATCATGGAACTACAATCTAGGCAGCTAACAACTTGCCTCTAAAAGAGTGGAAACTGATCCATTACATGATTTTTTACCCTTTTGAGAGTGAATTTTCTAGAATAGATAAAATAAGCCAAAGTTACGTGTCAAACATGAATTTACATCATAAAAACCCAAAAATTCCATCCACAAGCAAAACTGGTCCATACTAGGCGAAAATCTGAGCTGGCAGCTGAAAATTCAGGAAAAAATTTAAGTGGGTCGCTCTTGAGCCGAGTGGGTCGCGCGTTTTCCAGCCTGAATTTGAGGTACTTCCTGGCATCCAAATTGAGCTCATGATAGCTCGTTGGAAATCCCTGGATGTTGACTATCCAACCCAAGTAGAATTTCTGAATTTGGAGTTCATTTGACCCTCCAAAACTTCTTTCTCCCAGAAGTACTCCCTGCTGGTGCAAAAGGTGGCAGCAAGGTGGTTTTCATGGTGTTTTTGAGCTCTTTGACCATCCAGATTTTGATGAAATTCTTAGTTGATTTCTGAGGATGCATAAATAACCATGAAAAATCCAAAAATGCAAAAATTTCCTCCAGCAAGTGTCCCAAAAAAAAGTGAGCGCATGGGTGCGTGACCCGCTTAACTGAAAAACCTGTTTTTTGACCCAAAAATTTGAAAATGACAAAATTTTCTCCGAATTTGCCCAAATTCGGAGCGAAGGTCCTCCATCATGTATCTTGCCCATTCAATGAAGCCTCGGCCAAAATCCGAAGTGGATCAGGCCTTTTCCGCCGTTTTAGTGCTCTCCTGGTGCATGCAGTTCCTGTGATGAAAACATTGTCTCGGTTGTATGATGTGTTGTTGTCAGTCATGATGTAGCAATGTGTATGTTCAACCTGTTGAAAATGAGAAATGGGACCTTGATGTCTTTGTCTCCAATCGCCAAATTCGTGCCAAAGGGGAATGAGGGATTGGGAACCCCTATAAGTGAGATAGGAATGGGATATGGTGATGGGGGGGTAGTTTCTAAGGTCATGAGTGAAATGAAATGGCGACATATCAGTGAGTCAAGTGGAATCAAGGACAAAGAAACAGCCTTTGAGTGTTATGGATATTAGGCTTGTGTCAATGGAGGAATGTATTAGTAAGTAGTAGGGTTTGGGATTTCACATGGGAACCAAAAGTATAAAGGGATATGAGGATAATGAATATGTAGGGAAGGGACGACGATGATCACATGGTAGTGGCAGTGGTAGAATGAGTGTGAGCGCAGTGAGTTTGACCATATATGCAAAGGTATATATATCAACCATTCAAGGTGGGAAAAACCTTCACCAAAACCATCCATATGTATTTAAAACCTTTGAGGAACAAATCAGCCATGTATGTGAGGGTTGAGGTTTACTCCTCCCATTAAAATGTTTGAAGACTTCAAGATACCATCGACACATGAAAAACCTCTTGCAGCGATAGTTTAGAACTTGTTTGAAGAGGAGTTGGAGGCGATTTAAATCAAAGCTGGGCGCAAACACAATTTTTTTTTGGGCTTTGTTGTTTAGTGGGTAGCACCCCTCAGGTAGGTCGCTCTGTTCAATTTTACACGGTGAAATGCTCGAGTGGGTCGCACCTCCCAAGTGGGTCGCTCATGTTTCAAGTGGGTCGCATGCCTCTTGCGGAAGCTTTTGGAGGCCTTCCCGGTGTCCAAATTGAGCGTGTGATAGCTCGTTGGAAATCTATTGGAGTCTACTTTCCAACACAAGTGGAATTATGCAATTTGGATTTCATTTACCCTGTCAAAAACCAAATCTCCCAACACTAGTCAAAATGAGCAGAATGAGGCTGCCTCAAGGCAAAGCGCTGTTGCAGTCAACTTTTGAAGGCCTTCCTCAACTCCAAATTGAGCTCATGATAGCTCATTGGAAATTTATTTCTGTCTAGGTATCATTTGACACATCATGAAAGTCATTTGGCCAACCATGCTAGGAGAAATCGTGATTTTCCCAAGGTCACTTCAGAGGTGCATTCAATTCTCCTGAGGCAACGGTATTTTTGATATTTCTCTAAAACCATGATACCTGTGTAAAACGTGAAAGAGGTTTTTCTTCCTTGGCATGTTGTGAACGAAAACCTCTCTCAGTTTTCCAAAATTCATCTTTTATTGCTCTGAAACATCTTTTGAGTGAAACTTACCCCGATGTGTGAAACAAGGAATTTTGTCGAAATGAAGGGGATAGGGGGCTTCTAAATTCTTGGGGAAATTTTGGGAAGTAGGGAGGGATGTTAGGAAGCAGGGGAAAGTGGAATCATAGAGATTGAGTGAGGGGAAGGAGTCCAAAAGGGCAAAACACAGGCCTAGCCTAGAAAATTGCCAAGTTTTGGCAAGAAACTAGGGTTTGTGGGAAAATGAGGAATTTGGGGGATCTCAGTGATGGGAAGTGTTTAATGAGGTATATTAAGGATAGGGGAAGGTGTTTGAACATCAGAATACAAGTTTTTCTAATGATTTGACCATCCAAGAGAAATTACCTCCAAAACCCTAGGAGAGGGAAATGGACCTTACCTAGGCACAACTGAAGCATGAACAAGATGTAAAATGACCCAATGGAACTTGACATGATGATGACAACCCTTTGAATGATGATACACTCAGCTGAATGGTGACATGGACCGACATTTGGACAACTTTGACAGGAGTAAAAGCAACCCCTAGACCTAATGCCTAGTGACCAAATTTTGCTTGAAAACTCATTGAAATGAAAAAATTTGACCTTGACACCTTAAAATCACTTTGTAAGAGCATGTTTGATCACTGGAGGAAGGCTGCAAAGGCTGACTCTAACATTGGCTCCAATGGGGATGGTAGCTCCTTGGAGGTGCCAAGAATGACAGATCTTTGGGAGAGCAGACCAGTGCATTCATCCATTGGGCGATGGAATCATTATTTGAACGGATAACACAAAACCTTTGACACATTTATTGAATGAAAAATTGACTGAAACTTGACTCAAACCGACTCGATGGCAAACTGAAATAACTTGAAAAAACTGACTCAACAGACCAAACACAAATGACTCATGACTGACTTAAAACAAGACTTTACAAAGCTTTTGGAAAAAAGGCAGAAATCCATCAAGATTTGGAATCATGATGACAACCACCTGCATACTAATGAAATATGTACAATCATGTATAATTGGCTTTCCAATGTAACCAGTCAAGCAGATGCCTTGCTAACTGATTCTCCCGATCAAATCTCCTGGTCAACAATACAAACTGATAACTGGGCATCCAAAAACATAGCTGACCATGATCTCCTTCATCACTGAACACTGCAATAATCACTTTCACAGCTGACTGCAACAAATCTGCCATTGGGTCCTGAAAAACATGAAGATTTACCTTCTGCTGAAGAAACAAGGTGTCTTTCTCTCCTGATTCTGATCTGTCTTCATCATGTACTTCAGTAAAAGTATGCTCCTGGGCTTCAAAAAACTCTGAACATGTAGATGAGCAGATCTCCTCTTGTAAAAACATTTCAACACATGAAACATATGAAGAAGAAACTGAAAGGGAATCCTGAATGATCTGATCTTCTGTAGTCTGAAAATATGGTAGGTCATCTTCATATGATATGACAGTCAGATTATCATGTTCCTCATTGCATTCATCAATCATGAGAAAAGCAACTTTAGATGATTCTTGAAACCCAAACATGACATTCCTATCATCTATCATAAATTCATCCAAAGGAACTGTTTCACTTACTTGAATGAAGATCCCATCTTGTTTTTCATGAACTGATTGAATGGCTTCTTTCTGAAGGCTGTGTTCTAATGAACTGAAAACATTTGAATCCATACCTTTGTTTTCTTCTTTCCAGATGATCTCAACAGCAGAATTCTCCTTGATGGGTTTCAGCACAAGATATGCTTGGTCATCACAATCTGAATGTAGATCTGAAATAGCTGGCTGGTCATTATCACAATCTGAAACTGAAACGTGAGTTCCCGGCATGCTGTCTTCTTCTGTGGGCAGATATGAAACAAGCTCTTCTCTTTCATCATTTTCAACCATATGGCAAACTTCAACTTCAACCTGCTGATCTATAAAGTTGCTTACAGGACTGTCATCCATTTCAGAAAAGGAAGAAGTTCCACCATCACTTTCTTTACCATGTGCACACTGTAGATCTGTGTTAACTTGAGCTGGAACATGACCTTTCAATAGCTGATCTATCTCATCTTCAGACAGAGGAGATAATACCTTTTGTTTTCTTTTGCTCAAACAGTGATTGTCTTCATTGATTTCAAGTGAAGGAGTATACAAACTTTCCTCATACTGCTGATCCATTTCATGTAATTCCTGCTCACTGTCAAGATGCAAAATTCCTTCATCTTCCACCACATTAAGATCTTGATCCTGCTGCAAATTCTCATGATCGTCTTTATGCTGCTGAAATGGATTTTCATATAGGGCTTCCATAATCTCATCATCCATAAAATTATCATCTTCATAATATTTCTCAAGGCTTTCAATAAAATTAGAGGCATGTTTGCAACAGTCATGAACTAAATTTAATGATGGATAAGATACTTGATATCTTTCAATGAACAGGGCATGAAAATCCTTTAAACAATAAATACAAGCCAACGGCAAATTTTCATACCAAGATTGGGCTTCACCTTCTAGAGTGGCTAGGAATATCTTCATCAAACAATCTTCAGGAAAAGCCACCTTCAACTTGCGAATATGCATGTGAAATCTAATCAGATGTAAAGCAGCATCCTTCTTACCATCATCTTTAAACGTAGGCAGATTCCTTGACCAATCTACCTTGGGCATCTTATTCGGAAAACCTGGAATGTGATCTCGGCTCATGGGAGCATATCTTCTCGTGATTCGGTCCATTTTGAAAATCTGATAGCTACTGATCTCCCTGCAGTGAAGTCACCATGAAGCATCGATTTCTGGATTTGTTCAGTGAATGAAATCGCCAGGTGAATGATTTCAGCCTTGCGGTGTCTGACCGTTGTTCACCATCAATGATCAGATCTGAACCTGATACATGTACTGGGGAAATTGGAAGTCAAGGAGCACATTCACAAGTTAAACCGGAGATCGACTGAAGCAGCTTTTATCTACTTCGCTGATGCATAGCAACAGCGTTTCGAAGGCTACCTGGCGTGACTTCAGACTCCATCTATAACAAGCAAACGTTTTGAGTTTCTCCCCAGTATGGTCACCACTATGTTAGCGCTCAAATCTACCTCAGGATGAAATGAAGTAAAACTCGAGGCTACATCAAACCACGCTCAGCCTCGTAGCTAGCCCTACGAGGACAGGAGAGGGCTCTCTCCGTCAATCTCGATAAAATGAGCAATAGGATGCGAGATGACTTACAATAGGAATTGATTTTAGGCTAGTAAAGAGATAGGTATGTTGATTTTTTGATTTTTGGGTTTTCGCTGGAGATATGGGAAAAACAAATTTTGGGTCCGGGGATAAGGTCAGACCTTTGCAGAATTCGAGTTGGGGCGAGGTAGGTGATTGTCTTGATGCTTTTGATTTGGATATACGGACAGATTAGACCGACGAGGAGCTGAAGAGGGCAAAGAAGAACTTGGATCCTCTCCAAACAGTCGAAAACATATAGAACTAACTGAATTCAAAGGCAGAGCACCGTAAACAATGGATTCAACCTCATTTACTCATTCAATTTAGTTCAGAAGCATATGAAAGGATGGCATACATTAAACATGAAGAAACTTACAGTAAACAAAGAGGAAACACCATCAAGAACAGAACACCACAAGGATCCCAACAAGTGCCGCAAAACCCCTGATCTTTCCTTAGCCAAATTATGAAAAGTATGTACAATGATATCAAAAGTATCCCAAGAGTCCAACCTCTCCAACCTCTGAAAAATATTGAGAAATTACAATATATAGATCACTCTAACACCTTTCCCCACCTCTAGGGGTCGAATTCCCTCTTCAGGGATCAGTTTCAACCAATTCTAATCATGGAACTACAATCTAGGCAGCTAACAACTTGCCTCTAAAAGAGTGGAAACTGATCCATTACATGATTTTTTACCCTTTTGAGAGTGAATATTCTAGAATAGATAAAAATAAGCCAAAGTTACATGTCAAATATGAATTTACATCATAAAAACCCAAAAATTCCATCCACAAGCAAAACTGGTCCATACTAGGCGAAAATCTGAGCTGGCAGCTGAAAATTCAGGAAAAATTTAAGTGGGTCGCTCTTGAGCTGAGTGGGTCGCGCGTTTTCCAGCCTGAATTTAAGGTACTTCCCGGTATCCAAATTGAGCTCATGATAGCTCGTTGGAAAGCCCTGGATGTTGACTATCCAACCCAAGTGGAATTTCTGAATTTGGAGCTCATTTGACCCTCAAAAACGTCTTTCGCCCAGAAGTACTTCCTGCTGGTGCAAAAGGTGGCAGCAAGGTGGTTTTCATGGTGTTTTTGAGCTCTTTGACCATCCAGATTTTGATGAAATGCTTAGTTGATTTCTGAGGATGCATAACTAACCATGAAAAATCCAAAAATGAAAAAATTTCCTCCAGCAAGTGTCCCAAAAAAAAGTGAGCGCATGAGTGCGCGACCCGCTTAACTGAAAAACCTGTTTTTGAGACCAAAAATTTGAAAATGACAAAATTTTCTCCGAATTTGCCCAAATTCGGAGCGAAGATCCTCCATCATGTATCTTTCTCAGTCAATGAAGCCTCGGCCAAAATCTGGAGTGGATCAGGCCTTTTCTGCCATTTTAGTGCTCTCCTGCTGCATGCAGTTCCTGTGGTGAAAACACTATCTCGGTTGTATGATGTGTTGTTGTCAGTCATGGTGTAGCAATGTGTATGTTCAACATGTTGAAAATGAGAAATGGGACCTTGATGTCTTTGTCTCCAATCTCCAAATGCATGCCAAAGGGGAATGAGGGATTGAGAACCCCTATAAGTGAGATAGGAATGGGATATGGTGATGGGGGGGTAGTTTCTAAGGACATGAGTGAAATGAAATGGCGACATATCAGTGAGTCAAGTGGAATCAAGGACAAAGAAAAAACCTTTGAGTGTTATGGAGATTAGGCTTGTGTCAATGGAGGAATGTAGTAGTAAGTAGTAGGGTTTGGGATTTCACATGGGAACCAAAAGTATAAAGGGATATGAGGATAATGAATATGGGGAAGGGACGACGATATGATCACATGGTAGTGACAGCAGTGGTAGAATGAGTGTGAGGGCAGTGAGACTTTGATATGCAAAGGTATATATATCAACCATTCAAGGTGGGAAAACCTTCACAAAACCATCCATATGTATTTAAAACCCTGAGGAACAAATCAGCCATGTATGTAGGGTTTTACTCCTCCATTCAAATGTTTGAAGACTTCAAGATACCATCAACACATGAAAAACTACTGAGCAATAGTTTAGAACCTGTTTGAAGGCAGTTGGAGGCGATTTAAATCAAAACTGGGTGCAAAACACAATTTTCTGGGCTTTGTTTTTTAAGTGGGTCGCACCCCTCAAGTGGGTCGCTCCTGTTCAATTTTACACAGGCTGAAATGCTCAAGTGGGTCGCACCTCCCAAGTGGGTCGCTCATGTTTCAAGTGGGTCGCATGCCTCTTGCAGGAAGATTTTGGAGGCCTTCCCGGTGTCCAAATTGAGCGTGTGATAGCTCGTTGGAAATCTATTGGAGTCTACTTTCCACCAAAATTGGAATTATGCAATTTGGATTTCATTTACCCTGTCAAAAACCAAATCTCCCAACACTAGTCAAAATGAGCAGAATGAGGCTGCCTCAAGGCAAAGCGCTGTTGCAGTCAACGTTTGAAGGCCTTCCTCAACTCCAAATTGAGCTCATGATAGCTCATTGGAAAGGTATTTCTGTCTAGTTAGCATTTGATTCATCATGAAAGTCATTTGGCCAACCATGATAGGAGAAATCTTGATTTTCCCAAGGTCACTTCAGAGGTGCATTCAATTCTCCTGAGGCAACGGTATTTTTGATATTTCTCTAAAACCATGATACCTGTGTAAAAAGTGAAAGAGGTTTTTCTTCCTTGGCAGGTTTTGAACAAAAACCTCTCTCAGTGTTTCAAAATTAATCTTTTATTGCTCTGAAACATCTTTTGAGTGAAACTTACCCCGATGTGTGAAACAAGGAATTTTGTCGAAATGAAGCGAAATGAAGGGGATAGGGGGCTTCTAAATTCTTGGGGAAATTTTTGAAATTAGGGAGGGATGTTAGGAAGCAGGGGAAAGTGGAATCACAGAGATTGAGTGAGGGGAAGGAGTCCAAAAGGGCAAAACACAGGCCTAGCCTAGAAAATTGCCAAGTTTTGGCAAGAAACTAGGGTTTGTGGGAAAATGAGGAATTTGGGGGATCTCAGTGATGGGAAGTGTTTAATAAGGTATATTAAGGATAGGGGAAGGTGTGTGAACATCAGGATACAAGTTTTTCCGACGTTTTGACCATCTAAGAGAAATTACCTCCAAAACCCTAGGAGAGGGAAATGGACCTTTCCTAGGCACAACTGAAGCATGAACGAGGTGTAAAATGACTCAATGGAACTTGACCTGATGATGGAAACCCCCTGAATGATGATACACTCAGCTGAATGGTGACATGGACTGACATTTGGACAACTTTGGAAGAAGTGAAAGCAAACCCTAGACCTAATGCCTAGTGACCAAATTTTGCTTGAAGACTCATTGAAATGACAAAATTTGACCTTGACACCTTAAAATCACTTTGTAAGAGCATGTTTGATCACTGAAGGAAGGCTGCAAAGGCTGACTCTAACAAGGCCAACCTAAGAGCTAGGTTAAATGAAATGTTATATAAAACTAATGGAGGTTATATGCTTCTTTTTTCTCCCATAATGCACCAGAAAATTTATAACATATTTCAACATCTATGACATATATGTTGAATCCTCTACCACCATGACTTATCATACACTTTTTATCTTTACAATAATAAAACCTTTATACCCTCCTATTACTTATACCTCATTTTTATTTGTCTCTGAATTCCCAAGCATATTCCATTTCCTTTTTTATTCCAAAAAAAAAAAAAAAAACAACCCACCACACCCAACTCCTCCTCCTAACTTGATAATTCCTTAAACCCCTAGATAAAGTCTACGAAAAAACCTCATTTGTTTTAGTCTTATAGTATCTTAAAAACATTTGTTTTAGCTCAAAATGACCTTTTTTATATAGTCTTTTATCTTCGGTGGTTTGGTTTATGATACTAGGCTAACCCTTATGTTTCTTTTGCATAAATTTATTTTGCATGGTAATAACACTTCTTCTAATATCATGCATTTGCTAAAATTTTTATGGGAATATGGGAATGTGCTAAAAGTTCTGTGGCCCTCTTATTCTTTCCTTTGATACATCACCTAACGGCCATATTAAAATATGCACTTCATTTCTTCCTTACTAAATGTAGAGTTATGTGTAAGACAACAACTTATCAACGTTGAAGGTTTTGATTTTATCATGTTTAAATTATACATAAGGATTTTCTTTTTTTAATGAGAAAAAAATGAAATAATGTCATGTATAATCTCAAACTTAATTTATAGTGTTGTTCATGGTACGATATCTCAAAAATTGTGTCAATCATGTTGCTCAACTCTAAAAGGTTAAAAGGGATATGGTGTTCTTGTCTCAACTCTAAACGGTTAAAGGGGATATGGTGTTCTTGTCTCAACTCTTGGACCACTGAGTGCACCTTACACTAGAAAAAAAGAGCCATGTGTTGCCACTTTAGCACACTTACCACTTTGAAGAATCCTATCAATTTGGAGAGGCCTTGCCACTAATTTAGGTGAGATGAAGACAACACTCCAATAATTGCCCCCAACCATTTTTTTACGCTAGAAAAACAAGTTAAGTTTTAATGGTTGCCCTTATACATTTAGAAGTGGAGAGTTCTCAAGAGCCTACTTAAGGAATGATGGACAGGATCTCACCAAACCTTGACCTCTACTATTGCCTCATGGATCCATGCGTGATCCAACCCATGATCGGATGTGAAGCTTTTTCCATCGGTTGTTCAATTTATAGTTAGTAAAATAATAATGAGATCAAGAGATTGTTTATGAGAAAAAGACTTTTACACTACATTATGTTGTCCCACATGTAAAAGAGGAATAGAAAGAGTCATGAGGGTGGGTATATCTTTGGGAAGGAAACACAAAAATATTTATAGAAGTGTAACACTACCTACCATATATCTCCTATTGATGGAAGTGTAACACTACCTACCATATTTCTAGTATTTATGGACAGTGATGATATTTTGAATTCCTCAACAACCATCACTATACTAAGTTGCCAATATGCTACTTAGTTAAAACTTTGTGGGAATATATGTTAGTAATCTCAAAGCTAACCTATGTTTAACCATTATAGTATTTATGCATATTGCCCACATACTCGTGGGTTAATAGAACGAAGGGGCTCAATATATATACAAGCAACTTCACATTCATGAATGTGACTTCATAACGCTACCTTCATGTTCATTAAATTTTTGTGTGTTTAAGGAGATATTACCCTCATGTTCATTAAATTTCCTTCATATTCATTAAATTTTTGTGTGTTTAGGGAGATATTAATGATGTATTCGTGCTTTTGAATAAATGGAGATGTGAAGTTACCAAAAAAATATAAATTCTAAAACTTTGGATATCATACTATTAAGTTATTCATTAATAAAATAATCATTTCCCTAAGTAATATATCATATTGAGTTGAAGAAAAAGTATTATAAATAAAAAATGTCAATTATTAAACTTTGGATAGCATAATATTAAGTTATTTAGTAATAAAATAATTAATTCACTAAGTAATATATCATATTGAGTTGAAGGAAAAGTATTATAAATAAAAAATGTCACGCTTTATTATAACACATGGATGTATATAACTTATAAATAATATAAATATGTTTCTATATATAAGTATATCTATATATATAAATAAAGTACAATACATACAATACGATAGTATTCAAAGGTGTCTTACCATAGAAGTGCAAATGACCATAATTCAAACACTTTATTATACAAATAACATATCTAAATAAATGATCACACATACTTACAAAAGTATTAAAAAATATTTTATCATATAAGTGAAAATAAAAATATATGAAACACTTTATTATACAAATAAATATTATGAAGATTATTCAAATTGAATACATAAATAACCATGCTTTAATACACACCACTAACTATACATTCAAACTAATATGCATACCACTAACCATGCATGCAAACGAACTTAACACTTTATTATGCTCACATAGTATAAAGGTTATTCAATGTTTAAATATATATTAATAACTAACACGTATGCCTATAACAACCTTTGTCATAACTTAAAACCAATGCATGAATTAAATGCCATCAATGTGTTGTAGCTGCTACAACACCACCCAAATTTTGGGTATATTCAAAATTTCAAGTACCCCTTTGCTCGCTCAGCCCATTAAGGTTTTAACCTAGGCTTCGGAGAATTCATCTCTCCATGACCTTTCCCTATCAAACCTTGTTGCTATGCCCATTCTTGCGATGCACACTGCACTCACTTGTCTTGTTGTCTCATGATTACATTAGGGTTTCGTGGTCTGCTGCTTCAAAGAGCGTTGAGAGTCCCTCAATGGATTTGAAGCTAGATTTTCCATAGTAGTCATTACCAATTAATGGGGAAATTGAGCACGAACAGACAAGGTTTTAGTCCAGCTTGCATTATGCTGACCGCGGTAAGGTTTGGGAGAGACCCTATTTTTTCCACAAAGTGATCCCCTTCCTATTTTGACCTAATTCATCTTCCCCTAGGGCATACTCTCATCGATGTTGCATGACATCATGGTAAGGGTCATCAAATATCGTTGTCCCTTTGGTTCGTGCTTGGTTTCCCCATCTCAACATGTGCATTAGGGTTGTGATAATGTCATAATTCCCTTGCATCCTTGTAACTCTAAGTAGACATGATTAACCATTACACACTCCAAATCACTCGCTTCACAAACGTGACATCACCTTCGGCATCACATGACATCAAAACCATGTGCAATTAATAGACTCATTAAACTATCATAATCCTCAATTGGTTTCTCAGTTTAAGTATTGTGTGTCCAAATAATATGTTTCAAAATTCCTTTCTTTTCTTATTTATATGATCCCTTGTATGTGCCTCAAGTGGGTGGATTTATTTCAACCTACTTATGAACTTGTGCGATAAAATGATTATTCATTCTATTTTTTTTCCCTTTGCAGGTCTTTCGATGGATTTTACTTGGCTACATATTAAGAAGCATGAAACAGTGGAAAGTATTTTACTTTGAACTTACAAATTTAGTGTTTACCAAAACCCAAGTTATCAGAGATAGCTCCAAAATAATCATATAAACATCAATTCAATGACCCACATAAATGGAGATTCCAGTGAGGGTTAACTGAGATTATATGACAAGGGCTTGTCTCTTATGGTAAGAACCTAGATGGGAAGAAAACTAAGCTTAATTAGGAGAATAGAGAATATATTGGGAATATATATTCCGCAGTGCCAACTCCATTAAACTCATACCTTGGTTCAGTCGCATCATATGAATTGCATGTTGGCCAAGCATGCCACTGAGGCAGTTCCTCTTTCTCTATTGGTATTTTTGTTGCTACACTCAAACAAAGGATAACGCCAGCCACCTCGATAATGGAAGACACCAAAAAATCACCTGCATTGATTAACCTGATTGTTCCACTGAATGTGTGGTCTTAAAAAGAGTCATAAACCGACCTCCAGTAACTACCGAGAAAGCAGGAAGAAGAAACGAAACCTATGACTTATTTTATATAGTTTCTAGCGAAGCTGCATGTACGCCTTTAAGAATAGTGAAACATCAGATGTTCCTTCCAAAATCCTCACATAATCTTCAACATGGACAATATGCATACAACAAACTAGGTCAAGAAGAACATAACCAAAGAGTCTTTACCAACCTAAATTTTTCCTGGAGCTGACTTGGGAAGTCGAGGTGAAAACACACTTGAAGATCGCTAATTGCATCTAGGAAAAAGCAACCTCTGAAGCTCATGTTTAATAAATATTGTGATCCTTGCAACAACATATAAATCATAGCTAAACCGAAGCTAGGGATATGTATCATCACTACGAACTTAATCACCTGAACTTATGACAGTCTATGCATCTGGTTGCCCACAGGGTGATCGCAGGCACTAATGCTTCCAAAATCATGAAGACAATACCATCCAATGATGTATTGAGTGTGGCCATTAGATCAAATCCCAAAAACACCATAACAATGTCCAAGCATGCAAACGTGGTGTCAAACTGAACCTGGTCAGATTTCGGTGCGTCTCGGATGTTGTTTGGGAGAAGTGATTTTGAACTTCAAATGCCAAGGCATGTCAGGAATGAAACGATATGGTGAGAAGGCACTACTTAGGAAGAGTACAGACTCCATTCTGCTTCACCCTAAGATCACCCATCTGTAGAGGGTGGGCATGATGACCTTGCGGGTACTAGACCCAATAAGAAATATGATGCATACGTTCACACTAGATTTGGTCAAATGCGACCATGCGACCTCCACAAGGCTGAACCAGTCATAGGGTCATATCATGGTGAAGCAGCGGAACCCACGACTTCCTAGATTATGTGACCTTGCGACCTCTTTTTTGTTGGTTTTAGTGAAGTGCGACCTCTCCTCAAATGCAACCATGCAATCTCCAGAAGGTGTGACCAGTCACAGGGTCGCATCATGGTGGAGCAGCAGACCTCACATCCTCCTAGAGTATGAAATCTTGTGACATCTCCTTAATTGGTTTTAGTGAAGTGCGACCTCCCCTCAAATGCAACTATGTGACCTACATAGTATGCACTATGTCTTGTAGCCTCCACTAGTGCTCCGCTTGAACATTTCAACTATATATGATTAAGCAAACAATATAAAAAAAACCATGCTATGGACAAGTGCATTAGTGCATGAACTATGATGAAGTGCTTCTAAAGGGGTACATAAGACTATGATAAAAGGACCATATCACATTAAAGTCACTCACACAACTTACATGTGACAAAGTATATGAAAGAGGAAAACAAATGAGGACAAATCATCATCACCAGCGATAAAGGGAGACTCTTCCAAGAAATCACAATACCTACAGCTCAAGGATTGAAGTGATGGATGGGAACAAGGCAAAGACATCATCTAGTTTTCTGAGAATTATACCTTTGATTTATCAAGACCATGGGTATACACTTTTCGCTTTTCTCGTCTATAATAGCAAATCCATGGGTGATGACCGTAGCAAGGTAACTGGGAAAATATAATTCGGAACAACCACATGCTTTAGTAGCACCGTTACACAAAAGGTGGAGGTTTTGCATGAAGGGAGCTAGGGTTTCATGCAAGAATCCAGGCAATTAAGGTTTCAATGAATATCATTAGTTGAATCCCTAAAGCTACCTAAAGCATCACATCAATGATAATACTAGGAGTATTAACTGGAAAATAAACACTCGATGTAGTTTTTGGGCCACATAACTATAAAGGGGTAGGTCCCAAAACTAGTCAAACTACACATCTACATTCAACACTCAGTCCATAACAGGCCCAAGGACAACACAGTAATTGAAGGCAGGGAAACCCTACACAAACCATTCTCTCTAACAACATAGTGGCAAAATACTAACCACACAGAGGTCTTAATTGATTGTTTGTTTGTTAATATAATTCTTTCAATTTTGAATGTGCTTTGAGTATCATTATTTGATTATAAAGAAACGTGACCAATGTTATTTTTTGCAGGTATAAACTGTTGATTTACACGAGAAAAGCTAGGGTTTTCTCTGGCGAGGAAGGCAGATCCTTACAAAACTCTAAGAACCTCACTATAAGCTCAAAGGCACATCTATCACTCGGTCATGCATGCAGGACTGATGCACAGGAAAAGACATCTTTTTTTGCAAGGTTTGAGCTCGCCAAAAGAGAAGTGTAAAAGGGAAAAACCCTAGATCACGACCTCTTAGGTCGCTCTCGACGTCACAGGTCACAAATGACCTCGAGTCGCAGGCCTCCCCAGGTCACAGGTCACAAATGACCTTAGGTTGCAAGCCTCCCCAAGTCGTGGGTCACAAATGACCTTAGGTGGCAAGCCTCCCTAGGTTGCACATCACAAATAACCTTACATCGCAAATGACCTGGGGTCAAAAGTGGCCCTAGTCACAAGTCATCCCAACAATGAGGGAGACCAATGGTCAAGGGAAACTCAAGAGTCATTTCAGCCTAGATGTACAACTTCAGGAAATTTGGAAGGGACTTTTAGCACTTGAGTTGAGGCTAGGAGGAGAGAGAAAATTTGTAATTGAGAGCTAAAGGCGCTCAACTCTTGGTATCTAGTAGAGGGATTTGTAGTGAGGCTAGGGTTTTGGTATCATGCATTGGTATGAATATCCCATGTTACACTATTGGGTTTTGACGAGTTGCAAGATATGTATTGGAAGTTGCAACAACATTAATAATATATTCTCTTTTTTTGGCACCGATTGGCATGCTTGTTCATAGTGGTAGAATTAGCCATTTGATATTTCACTATGTTGGACACTCGATCATCTATGGGTAGATGTGGAAGCTGAACATTCAAAGAGGAGCCCAAACGACCTTGGAATGAAAAATCCAAGGGTCACCACATTGTATTATAAATATACATAATGTTAATGGTAATAACATCTCATGGTTATCTTTCCTATGTGTGTGTGTGTGTTTGACATAGTTTTGTTTGACATGGTATAAGAGCAGGCAATTGCTAGCCCTACTCCAATTAGCTAAATTATAGCTATATTCTATGCACTATCTTTGACGATTACACTTTTGGATTCCTTATTTCTTGACTGTTGAACTATGCACCTTGGTTTCTTCTGGTGTATTTCCATACTGTTACTATGCACTCACTTTGGCGAGGTTACACTCATACCACCATTCTGAGAGAATAACACCATTAATATCTGGAAATTGGAGGAATCTAGATATCTATATCAAAAACTCCCCTGTTAAAAGTGTTTTCAGCAGGCCCCATAATATCAGTGTGCTAGTGAAAGATATTTTCATTTATTCCATCCATGTGTCTAACATAAAGCATTGTGGTTTGAATTATCTAAATCAAGGTAGGTAGATACACTGCACTGACATTTTTTGATGCTGCCGAAAGAGTGAATGTGAACAACAACAACAACAACAAAACCATTTTGAATTGCGGATATTGAACCGTTTTTGCAGGGTTAACTCATGTTCCTCCACAACGCAGAACAACCAATGCTTCCACTTGGCCTACCTTCTTGGCATCGCCTCCCACACTCCATTGACCTATGGCACTGCACCCTTGGCGGCTCTCACTCCCCATTGTGCCCACACTAATCACTCCCCACCATTCCCACTGTGCAAGACTCCCAGGTGATATTTGTATTTCCTTCAATGGTTGCCCACCTTTGTTGGAGAAACACCCAAAATCTCATCCGTGACTTTGATGATTTGTTTGTAATCACTAGCCTTGATATAATTTTCTAGACTTGTAAACAAGTCATCAAAAGAAATAGATTTCTTGGTATCAACCTCTGCCTCGACCATGGATCGAGAATATGGAGCAACAACTTGAATGGTGGATTTAGGCTTTGCCTTCACCTTTGGAGCAGTTTTCCTCTTTCTTCGATTGTATGCAATATTTGGTTATCCCTCTATCAAGATTTGGGTCCAGATAAGTACTCGAAGACAAAATTATTAGTCTCTAAGAATTTCTCCTCTTCACCACCGGTCAACTCCTCCTCACCACGATGTAATACACTACATATTTCATATTAAAGAGCTTCACTTTGATTGGTAAAGTGGCCACCATAGCTTCTCCTTCAACACCTCTTCGCCCACCTTTGCGCCTTCCAGCAAGCTAAACCTCCATAACATATTTTTGGTACTGAGCATAACGCCTTCTAGTAGAACATGTGCAAGTCCATAACAACCTTTTTCCTCATCACCGCTCAGCTCCTTAACAAACATAAAGAATCAGTCAAAGCATGGAGGACAATTGAAGTTCTAGGACATTAGGAGCTGAACCAGTTCAGTTGGACGCACAATAAATTTTCTTGATATGAGTGAAAGCAAGTACCACAGCATTTGCAATTGTGTATTTAAACACTGGTGTGGAGAATGTGAGTGCATGCATATTTTAAATATTTTTGAAAGGCCATGCTGCATTGGGTTTTTTTGAAATGTCGTGATGCGTTGGTATTTTTTTATGAAAGGGAATGTTTCATTGGTATTAAAAAGTACCATATGTGTTTAAATTATCAAAAGAGAATATTAAAGTACGTTTAATTCCCAGTGCATGGGACAAGTTTGTTTTTTGGTTACTCTAATATATCGAGCGAAACATATAAGGCACAATTTGCAATATAATTTTCATTCACGGAAGAAAAACCGACCTCTCATATTCTTATTATAATGCTGGAATATCTATGTGTTCCATTGTTAAGAGCTAGCTAAATTGCATGATTAGAAAACACAAATATTTGTTACATTTTTCGTTTGAGGGTACCTTTCATTTACAAATTGGAATGAGTCGTGAACCTTAGGCCTAATTCTAGGCATTGATTATTGTAATATCCTAATTCTTCGGAGTACTACTTATGAAAATGACTAGAATTAATACTATATTAGAGTTCTTGAAGACTCTGATATTTTGTTCTACTGAAGACAAAATCAAAATCGAAAAAACTACTCTTTTTGAAATTCAACTATGTATACAAAATGCACATGAGAAAATTGGTTTTTTGCAGCTTAAATCTCAGCTACAACAAGATGAGTTATAGAAGCATAAGCATCATGACACCCATCAAAAACGATCAAATGGTCAAGTCAATAACATTGAGGTTTACTCCCATCATGTTCCTTGTACAAGAGCAGATTTGCACACATAAGCAAACATCTAACCTGCACTTCCCAAGCCCATCATCAGACCTTGGGAAGAGCTCGTCCATAACAAACACAAAATAGGGCTTGGATATGACAAGGAGTTGTCCTTTCATATTCCGGACTAATCCAAGCCCTTTAAATTTTATAGTGTTGGATTTATTTATCATAGTTCACCTTCAGCTATTCCAGATCCTGCTCCTCTTCCACAGCAGAAACAACAAATTTTAAAATTTCAACACTGTGATCGAGTTGGCCATATGAAAGATCATTTTTTCGATCTTCACCCATGCATGAACTGTGGTTAGCACACCTATTCTTTACATAGATGCTTTAGAAGCAAGCATCCTGTAAGAACAAATATTCATCTTGGATGGATTGCTTCTTGGAAATGGGCATCAAGACCAAGAAGATGTTTAATTCATATGTTAAAAAATGACTTGTTCTATAATATTGAACAATCTTGCAGTTGAGTTTTCGCCATCATCTCAGCTTGTACCTAACAGGGGGGAAAATGGTGGTCATCTACAACCTTTGAAGCCACATCAAGCGAGCCTAAACCACAATGTCTCATTCCAGATTTAGAGTTGTAGCTAGAGACACAACAATTCAAGCGAGCCTGAGCCACAATCGGTCATTCCAAATTCAAAGTTGTAGCTAGAGACACATATTCCCATGAGCATTCCTTTCACTGGTGGTCAGCCTTCAACCATTTATGTAAGGTTGATATTTTTTCTCTTCAAATAATTCGGGACACTTCCTCTAGCAGAAGACTTTAGCTTCTTACCCTTTTTGGAAGAGTTTTGAGAAATGCATTAAATTATCATTCTAGAGTTGGTGGTCATCCTTAAACCATCACAGGTTGTAGACCTCCCTTCTTCTAGGTTGAAGGTCTCCCTCTTCAAAATATGAGGAGCACTTCCTCTAGTAGAAGATCTCAGCTTTTTGCCAGATTTGGAAGATTTTTAGGCACTACAGTAAGCATTCCAGTGTTGGTGGTCATCCTTATACCACCTCTTTATGCCAATCTTTTAGAGATCTCATTCAACCTAAGTGATGCCATGTATACTTTGTAGATTTGTATTACAGTTATCTTCTTGGAAAAACACATGCCCCTTCGGATTAAGGTGGGGAATGTTGGACACCTAATCCTCTATGGAAAGGTGTGGAACCAAACAATCAAAGAGGAGTCCAAGTGACCTTGGAATGTGGAATCAAAGGGTCACCACATTGTCTTATAAATATACATCATGTTAATGGTAAAAACATCTCATTCTTATCTTTCCTATGTGTGTGTGTTTGACATAGTTGTGTTTGACAGACTATATTTTTATGTGTGCTTTCATACATGCAATTTGTTATGGACTGATTCATAGTGGTTGCATGTACATTTAGCTTTTGAATCAGTGTTAACTTGTTTCTTTCCATGTCAGTGATTTGTTGCGAACTACTTTGTAGTTAAATTTTGGCATGTTATCTTTCATGCACACCTGACTCATTTTTGGCTCACTGATCCCTCTCATGGCGTACTCCCATTTTATTGTTATTTAAACTTGCTTGTATTTATGTTTGTGGTTTGTCAATCTTGGGTTGATTTTGTTTCACCATTTGGTCATTTCACCCTTGTCTCTGCTTTGTCACCTTCTCATCTGACAACCAAGAGAGAAAACACTTGTGGCGCCAGTAGGGCCCAGATACCGGATGGGGCTCCTATCCCACACGATGTGAGCTCTAAATGGGACCTCTCACCAGGGAGACATCCTTGTTGTTGGCAGAACAATTTTTCTCGTCAACATGACATTAAGGAAGTAATTCACAATTATACACATAACTTATCAAAGCTATGTGTCTGCGTGTAAATAAATTTATATGGAGTAGGTTAATAGCATTAGCCGAATATGGAAAAGCTCAAGAAGGGTAGCTCATGGGAGCATCATAGTCATTATATATACATGTATTTCATTGCATGGGTTGTAAGTTTATATATACATGTATTACATTGCATAGGTTGTAAGTTTTTATATACATGTATTGCATTGCACAGGTTGTAAGTTTAGAAGGGATTTTGTGTAGGCCTGAGTGTTGGAGGGGCTCTATATACATCAAAACATAACTCATTCAACCCGAGGGACTCTATATACATCAGAAAATAACTCATACAACCCAGCAATGGGAGCTAACATAATTGTCTGTCAGCATTAAACAAAGATCATAGTCATCAAGTAATGGGTTATTTTTTGTCTCAGGACCCTAAAGGTTTTCCTTAGTGGACGTCGATATTAGGTAGGGAGATAGGGTTGAGACATGTATAACTCCTTTGTGTGAAGAGGTTTTTACATTTTTATTTTAGATTTTCGAATATTTAAATTGTAATGGTGTGCAAAACCTTGGTTTGAGGTTTGTGGAGGGATTATTAAAAATTTGTTGATGGCTTTGACAAGGAAATACAACCATATTTATGGCTTCTGATTATATTATGGTTGTCAGTTATGCTAGATACAACATTGATAAATCAAATCATAAATACCAAAAAAAGGTGTTTGTTTATAACAGTTTCAATTATAATAATAATAAATTGGTTATATATATATATATATAATTTTGAAGAGTGAAATAACAATTTAAATTTAATTACTACACACACACACATATATATATAAGAATAGGTACCCAAAAAAACTAATAACAAAATCAATCTAGATACTTAATTTTAAATACAGATTTAGCAAGTCCTCACAAAGATCAAATTTATTTGGACTTTAAAACATCTTTGCAACTCAAAATATTTGATCCCATAGTCTACAGACTTGATAGATTGAGAGATAAGATGGATCTAGATTAGTTGGGCCTTTCTCTTTAACCTAATATGGAAGATATTGTTGTAATGTCTTGTGTTATCTTATCTTGTTATGTAAATATTTTGACTAATCAAATTACATAAAAATTAAAATGAATTGAAAAATAAAATAGTAAAATAAATATTTATAATTATTAATTAAAACTTATCTTATTATAAAAATAATAATTTTTTTTTTTTTTATAATAATTAAATTGAATATTTAATAACTAAATCACGAAAATATTTTGAACTGTAATCTTCTTTTGAAATGAAAAATATTTGATGAGATTCATCCCTCTCCATATTTGATATGATATATTCAGAATCAAAATAAATAAAGACTAATTACTTTAAAAAATATATAAATTTAGGCCGATAGGCCTTTTCTTTTGAATCAATCCATTTCGTATTTTGTCAACACTTCTTACTCCAGTTTGACATCTGCGCACATATTTTTAGGCCCGCACTTTTGATTTCCATTTGACATTTGTGCCGAAGTTCTAAAAAAGTGGCCCTTATTCTTCCACTTGACATATGTGCCGAAGTTCCAAGAAATTAGCACTTAGGCTTCCTTAGGCTTCCTGTTAACGACTTTTTCTTTCCCCTTGACATCTGTGCCAAAGTTCCAGGAATTACATTATGCCCCTTTATTTCCATGATTATGCAAAGTTCAGGACGGTTGTTATGCTTTCCCCTTGACATTTGTGCAGAAGTTCCAGGAATTACATTATGCCCCTTTATTTCCACAATTATGCATAGTTCAGGTCAGTCTTTATGCTTTCCCCTTGACATCTGTGTCGAAGTTCCAGGAATTACATTATGCCCCTTTATTTTCAGGATTATGCACAGTTCAGGCTGGTTGTTATGTATCATAAATCCATCCAACAAGCAAGGATAGAGATGTAATACATTAGCTCAGACACGTGCCAAACGCAAAGATATTTCATAATTTATATAAGATTATTTGTGTAGATGTTTAGAACCCACAACTGAATTTATTATTTGTGTAGACGTTTAGATGTGATTCATATTTAGGATAATAAATTGAACCATTCAATGCAGTTTTGAAAAAATTGCACAAATAATTCAATGTTATGTATCATACAAAAATAAGTCAAAATTTTCATCAGATCTGGAGAAAAATGTGGAGATAAATTCATCAGATCCACATGATAGCGCTTTATTTCTTACTCTTATAGTGTTGATATTACTGCAAATGTTTTTCAAAGTATATATAAAAGGTCACAAAAGTTGACTATTGCATCCACTTACCAATGCTCTGTTGTAGCACAACATTACTTAACCTACCAATGCCGATTTTACCACAACATTACTTAACACACAAAAGCAAGCCAGTTGGATGCTTTGTACATTAACTGTTAAGTTTGTCTTCCTTTTTTTTCATTTCTTTAAATATTACCTATTATTTATGAGATTTCATAAATATCACAAACCCCAAGTTACAATTTATCAAAAATACAGTACACAAAAATCCTTTAACCTCTTCTATTTTTTGGTTTTATATCTTTCAATAGTGTTTCAATACTGTTTAAATGCAGAGTTAAAATAAGCACAATCTTACATCTCCATACCTTTAAAAATAATTAGAATTTTCCCACATTCAATTTCCATAAAATTGGGTTAACCAACCTTTGCAAAAAAATGGTTGTTTCAACATAGGCATCAAACACTAGATATTCAAGGAGAATGGGTTTTATTAGAATAAAATTGGGATGCCAACTATTTACATACAACCATTTCAACATAGGCATCAAGCACTAGATATTCTATAGGATGGGTTTTATTAGAGTAAAATTGGGACCACCAAATCAAAGTTCACTTATTATTTGCTTGATTATGGAGATTTCTCGGAGAATTTATGACCGTCATTTTATTAAAAAAATATTGCGATACACAACAATCAATGTATTTGGTCAAAAACAATTGCATCATCAAAAATTCAATCTTTCAAATCAAGATTCACTTATTATTTGCTTGATCATGGAAACCGAATTACAACATTCAATTTAAGAATCCTTCCTATCAACCTTTCTTTGCACCTTTAGAGCAACTACTAGTAATAATTCACCAATCAACACATATTAGCAATTTAACCGTAGATTCGTTGGGTCGGCTGGGCCCCTTAGGTTGTCCTCCCGACGGTGTTACCAGGGGAAAAAATAGCTATTTAACTAATATAGGTAAGCCATATTAAAGCAAAATATTCATCACAATCAACACGCCTTTCGTCGTGATCAAATACTTTGCAGTGGTATTTAACCAGAATTGACGAGCAATTGTCACCATTTTCGTGGAGGTATTTTATTTTATCTTTGCGCGTACCAAAATTTAGAAAAGCAGTAACCGTTGGGGGCTGTAGCTGTTTGCTTTTCTATCAGAATGGAAGCCGAGCAATCATTAGACATCAACGAAATTGATATGGGAACCAGTGATTCAATGGAGAGCAATGAAATTGAGATGGAAATGGTGCCTTCTGAATACGTGGACACTATTAGCTGTGAGTTTGCTTACGACCCCGTCCGGTTACCTGTGGATCAAGATCCCACTCAGATTCTGTATAATAGAAAAACATTGGAGACCATCTGGGAAACCCAACGTCATGCAAAGAACCCGTTTACTAAACAATGGTTCAATGCGAAGAGTGCCCTTCCCCAAACAGAATTGAGGCAGCAAATGGAAGACTACCTTAAACTTCAGAAATACCCTTCATGTAGAGGTGCGAAGTTACAAGTAATCCAAGAATATACAAAAATTTTGGGAAAGGGAGAGGTGAAGAAATATTTGGATACGTTGGATAAATCTCTGCCAAAAAAGGTGACAACCCAAAAGGAGTGTTTGACGATTTGGAAACAAATTAACCTACTGCGTTTGTATTGTCAATTTGATTCTAAGAACGTAGAAACATTCAGATCTTTGCATATTTTCAGATATTTAAACAAATTCATTCTTAAAATTACGACGCTTCTGAGCAACTATAAAATAGGAACACCCACTAGGGAAACTGCATGGGAAGTGTGTAAGGAAATAAGCAGGGCAATTGATGTTATAGGCCTAAAACCGGAGGACATACATGATGTAAAAAGTTGTCCTAATAACAAATCCAAGCAAATTCTCCACATTGAAGGTTATGTCGAAATGACAAAATATTCTTATATCAATAAGGAAGGTTATGTCAAAACTGAATCCCTTATGTTGCGAATTTTCTGCAAAATTTTCTCTGACATGAATGCGGAAACTAAGCAAATCCTTGGAAAAAAATCATACGAAAGGATAGTAACAGTTGCGGGTCCTTCCATTTTTACAAAGAAATTGGATGGAAATAATGCCGAGGATATCAGCAGTGAAGATTTGTATCATGGGATTTCTATTCTGCAAATATCTTGGATTAAAAAATCGTCATCTTTAGATGGTCAAAATCGGTCACAATTGCTGGTTAATGCAATAATTATCTGCATTGCTAGAGAAATTAATAGATTAGAAGAGACCACAGGTTTTAGCGAGGGACAAGTGGAAGCCGAATTAGCAGAGGCGCGGCATAATTCGGAAGCCCTAGAAAAGGGCCTTCGTCTGGTCAAAGATATACTGATGACAGAAGGCCCATCAGCTGCTTATTTGGGGAGAGAAGGTTTGAATATAGTAAAAGAGATCGTTCACATGTTTCAACATTTTGCTCGTGAAGATGAAGATGAGAATAACGATGAAAGCAATGGTCCATTGTATTGTGCGAAGAAAGGTTGCAAAATATTTCAATGTGTTCACTCCAGAATTGCACAACTTGCATTGGATATCTGCACAGCTATTTCCAGAAGTGTGGAAGAAGCTCCTGGTTTTGAAGTTCTTTCAAAATTTTTAAACTGAATCATCTTTATCAATTCTGAAATTAGATTTATAAAATAGGGTTTTTTTTGTCTACATTTATCTTAATTTGTGTTCATATAGCAGGTTTAGTAGCCTCCAACCACATAGTGTATTGCTACATTATGATTTGTTTTCTAATTATTTTCCCATGAATTACTAGTGAAACTTTCATTAAAAAAACTAAAAAACTACATTTATCCTAATTTGTGTTTATATAGCTGCTTCAGTAGCCTTCAAGCTTCACGTATTCATTTATTTTCATCTGAATTGTTGTGGTTATTGTTGAAATGTTATTCGTGTCATGTAATTAGGTGCATATAAAAGCATTATTACCATCAAAGTTGAATGAGTGGATAAATACAACATATTTAGGGTTTTTTCTCTTTTTGGGTTTAGCTAATGGTAATTACGATCTATATATTAACAGATGGCCTATTTTTTCATTTGCTTTCTAACCACACAACAATAGTGCATCCATGAGCACGTCATCCTAAAATATGTTCAAAGATGTATTACAAAATCTTCTAACAATAGTACATTCATGAGCACGTCATCCTAAAATATGTTCAAAGATGTATTACAAAATCTTCTGATTTCTCTCTTCCAATTTATAAACACATACAAAAAAGCATTGACAGACCTCTTTCTTTAATGCAATGGCTACAATGTAAATAAATCTCCACGGACAAAAATTCTTAGGGTCCTGCAATGGCTACAACATAAATAATTCTCTAATGGCTACAACGTGAATTCTCCCTTGTGTTTCCTTGACAGTCCCTCACACTTCCTAGCACATGTTGGCACACCCTGGCACCTGCCACATCTTGGATGCATGCCACCCTAACACTATAACATGACTTAGCACTGCCTATCATACCATGTTACTCCCTCCTCAAGACACCTAGAACTCACTAACACTCCCTGTCACACACTCTTATTCATTCATCTATGCATTTTGACCTAGTGCTCTGTTATGTTTTCCTGGCACTCCCTAACACTCCTTAGCACACATTGGTACACCTTGGCACTTGGAACATCTTTGTATGCTTCCCTATCACTCTAACATGCCTTGGCACTTCCTAGAATACCATGTCACTCCCTTATTATCACACCTGGAACTGGATGATACTTCATTTACATGCATTTGAAACCAATGCTCCCTTGTGTTTCCTGACACTTGGCCCTTACACTCCCTAGTATGTGTTCATGCCACACCCTGGCACCTGGCATATCTTGGAATGCCTATCATGCCTTGGAACTGCCTAGCATGTGTTAGTACTTCTAGGCATTCCCTGGCACACCTTGGTATTCCTTAGTTTTCATGTCGTCATAGGTAGCCTTAATTTTTTTGCTACTTGGGAACGCAACCAAGTCATTGGAAAATCAATGTTGTGCCCAAACCAAAGTTTCCCTTTGTCTGAAACTAATTTGTCCAACCCTTTATGTAACCTTAGGCTTACCTCCTACAAGTCTTATTTTGGTCTTCTCCTAACACACTTTATCCTTGAGACACTTGGAATTCGTTGACACTACTTGGCACACACTCTTATTCGTTCATATCCATCCATTTTGACCTAGATCTCCCTTGCAATGTCCTGGCACTCCCTAACACTCCTCAAAATCCATTGACACTTTCTGGCATGTTTTAGCATGCCTTTTCAATCCTTGGCACACACCAACACTCCTTAGTTATCATGTCCTCACAATTACCCTTACATTTTTTGGGACTTGGGAACCCAACCAAGTCTTTCCTTGACTATAACAACTTGACCAAGTTACAGATACTACAACTAGATTATGCCTTGTTCACCTAAGAAATGACTGTAATCCATAACCCATTTAATCCCCTAAACCCCTAAACCCCTAACCCATTTAACCCCCTAAACCCTAAACCTCTAAACCCTTAACCCCTAACCCCTTAAACCCTAATTCTGGACCTCTAACCCATTTAACCCCCTAAACCCCTAAAACTCTAACCCCTAAAATCCTTAACTGTTAAATCCCCTAAACCCCTAAACCTCTAAACCTCTAACCCATTTAACCCCCTAAACCTCTAACCCCTTAACCCCTTAACCCCTAACCCCTAAAATACTTAATTGTTAAATCCCCTAACCCCCTAAACCTCTAAAACCCTAAACCCATTTAACCCCTAAACCCTAAACCTCTAACCAACCCCTTACCCCTTAAACCCTAATTCCCAACCCCTAACTCATTTGACCCCCTAAAACCCTAAAACCCTAAACCTCTAAACCCCTAAACCAATAAACCACTAACACCTAAACCCCTAACCCCTTAACCCATAAACCCCTAAATCGTTAAAGCTTAACCCATAACCCATTAACTCCTCACCCCTAACCCCTAAAATCCTTTGACATATCAGGCTGAGAAGTTTACTCATTGCCTCTCAATCAACTAGTTCAGCTATGTATGCTTATAACTGTAAATGGATCTTCCAACTAGCACAAGCTTTACTTGAAATTTATTTAATACATTACAGGAAAACACCTTATTATGGAAGCATCTCTGGTTTAAATCTCTACCCCTCTAACCCCCCTTCAACACACCAATAATTTGTGGATGACACTCTTCTTATGGGCTCTCCCTCGGTCAAAGAATCCCTTTTCTTCTAGAATATTCTTGCTGATTTTTCCCAGGCCTTTGGCACCTCCATCAACAAAATCCAAATAAAAAATCTTCTTCCTCAATATCTCCTAGACCATTCAACTCAACATAGCTCGCATTATGGGCTTTCAGCTTAACTCCTTCCCCTTCAAGTACCTTAGAGTTCCCCTGACTAATAAACCCCTGGCCAAAGCCAAATGGGAATCTCTGGTCACCAAATTGAAAAAAAAAATATTTCCAATTGCAATTTTAGGTTCTTAAATCTCCCAGGCATATTAGTCTCGGCCCGCTCAGTCCTGCAAGCGATTCCTCAATACTAGTACTCGACCATTTCTGCTCCAAAATCTATTTCAAACTAAATCAAAACCATTCAAAGAGAATTCTTATGGAAAGACAAAGAGAAAAAGGGAAAATGGGCCCTAGTAGCCTGGGGAAAAATCTACAGACCTAAAAAAGATGTGGGGTTTGGTCTTAGAGACCCAGACTTGTTGGGAAAAGTTTTGGGTGCCAAAACCTAGTGGATATGGATCACCGGCTGCAACACCTCTTGGGAAACACTCTGGAAGGAAAAATCTGCCCCATATCACAACTCGAAGTCTCTAATCAGGATCTATGGCAACCTTAAAGGTTCCTCGATCTAGAACCAAACTTGGGAGAACAGAGGAATGGTCCAAAACCATTTCTTTTGGGAAGTTAGAAATGGTGGGACAAAACTGTTTTGGGATGATGCCTGGGAGCAACGCCCTCATCTCAATCAAGACCAATTCCAACAAATCCGAACTCATATGGACAGCCACAACAAAAGGCTTGTTAAAGATTTCTAGAAAAACGAAGAAAACACTGAATGGAGGGAATGACTCGAGGCCCCGAAATGGGTCCAGAAAAATCACCCTCAGGGTTGGACTAACCTAGCTGATGAGCTAAGGAAAAGGTAGATTCAAACGGACGATGAGTTGGACAAGCTAAGATGGGGCTCTAATGCAGCAGGCCACTTCAACATAAAAGAAGCCTATGGCCTCTTATCTAACTCCACTCACATCCCCACAAACAACAAATGGAACACTCTCTGGAAGCGTCATCATTGGCCCAAAATCTCGCTCTTTCTTTGGTCTGTTATGCACAAAATCCCTGCATATTCTTCTCTCCAAGCTTTTTCCAATTATTAAATCCACCTATTTGAACAAATGTTTGGTATTCTCTTGACAACTTTGAAACCTTTTGAACTCTTTTACTTGCACCTCTATGTTTTCATCCTCACTAATACTCATTTTCATGACCATGGTATTTTGATGAATCCCCTTCATGGTATTCATCCACCACTTCTTAATTATTTCATTTTGTTTAAAATCCTATTTTTCCAAAAGAATATAAGAATATATCAAAAGTAGAATAATATATCTTATTATATTTCCAATGTAAGGAACATAATGAACTCTAGAAACCTCTATGAACTAAATGTACCTGCTTTCCAGTCTCAAGCATCAGCCCCTTAGGAACCATCTTCAGTGCATCGATTTAGACAACTTGGAAGACATAGTTCAACCTCAACACAACATACATTTCTATGAATCAAACTGAGATCTATCCCTTCTATCCCTTCATAATGTGAAACTAAGTATGAGATAATCTCCAAAGGTAGGTGCTTGGCCAGAAACTAAGCATGACACAATCTACAAAGGTAGGTGCTTGACCAGAAACTAAGCATGACATAATCTTCAAAGATAAGTGCTTGACTAGAAACTAAGGATAACATAATCTCTAAAGACATATGCTTACCGGGTTAACATAAAAACATGAACAAGTATATAAGTGGATAACTATTAATAGAATATATCAACACCAAGAAAGTGGTCCAAAAAGACACCATCACCAAGGAAATATTTAAAAAGTGTGCATAAGTGATATGCTTCTCATTTATTCAAGTGTTAAATCAAAATAAATGTTTTTTACTTTTCTTGTGGCATATTTTAGAACCGTAAATTTGAACTACTATAAGTATTCCAAAATTGTATTTAAAAATACCAAATATTTTAATCATTTAAAAATACTAAATTAAAAAAAATCCCAACATCACAAAAATTCAATAACAAAACCTAATCAGAATAATAAAAGCATTGACTGATTAAATTACACCTCTATTAAAACACATTTATACTTGTAATAGATATATACATTTTTTATTTTTCTAACAAAAAAAAAATAATATATAATACCACAAATAAACATAATACATGAAACATGACCATTGCCAACCTCCCCTCACAGACCTCGTTTCTCTTTCAGGTTTTGTAGTAGTTCCTTTAGTTTTTAAGAGAATTATAACCAAATCTATAATCTCTCTGAAAATAATAGAAATTGGGGCAAAAATAATTTTTGGAAATTAGGGTTACAGTTTCAATAGCATTTTTGTAATGATGTTTAAGAATTGGAGCTTAGATGACCTGCTCACCATAAATTGAAGCAAAAATAATTTTTGGACTTGCTCAATAGTATTTTCTAATATTGTTTAATAGTTTAATAGTATTTTTTAATAATTTTTAATAGTTGAGTTGGGATGACAGGTGGGCACACCATCGAGCATCTATCTGTTTGGGAGGTCGTTTAATTATATTTTGCAAAATGTTTTTCCCTCGCTCTTGGCGGGCTTGAAGCGCAAGTTATCTGAGAAGTGCACATGAGTTGGGATGGTAATAGTGTTTTCAGGTAGGTGGCTCTGGGAAAAAAATGAGTGAAAATCAATCCGAAGATTTCTCAGAGATGTTAGTGAGTCAAGTGGCCAATCCCTCAGCCGAAACTGGCAGAGACAGAGAGAGGAGCAATGTGGCACCAGTGGCAGAGACAGGCTTGGCCAACCTCTGCGATTTTAAGCAGTTTCATTCTTCAACGCACTAATTTCGGAATGTGAGAACCATCATTCTCAATAGCAATAGCAGCCTAATACCCCTGGGAGCACCAGAGGCCAGGGTAGGAAGCAGGGCAGCCCCCCCCCCCCCGGGGTTGTGGTGTTGCAGTGCTTCAACCCACCAATGTCAAAATGTGAGAAACATCAATTGCAGCAACAACAGCAGTCCAAGGCCACTGCGAGCATCAGAGGCCAGGGTAGGAAGTGAGGCAGGCCTCGGGTGGTGCAGTTGTCGTGCTTCAACCCACCAGTGTCAGAATGTGAGAAACATCAATTGGAGCAGCAGCACTAGTCCAACGCTACTGCAAGCATTAGAGGCTAGGGTAGGAAGCAGGGTAGGCCCCGGGCTGTGTAGTTGTAGTGCTTCAACCCACTAGTGTCAAAATGTGAGAAACATCAATTAGAGCAGCAACACCAATCCAATGCCACTGCGATCATCAGAGGCCAGGGTAGGAAGCGGGGCAGGCTTCGAGCTGAGCAGTTGTAGTGCTTCAACCCACCAGTGTTAGAATGTGAGAAACATCAATTGGAGCAGCAACACCAGTCCAACTCCACTACGAGCATCAGAGGCTAGGGTAGGAAGAGGGGCAGGGCCAGAGCTGGGAAGTTACAGTGCTTCAACCCACCAATGTTGGAACGCAATAAATATCAATTGCAGCAGCAGAAAAAACAATAGTCCACGGCCACTAAGAGCTCCAGAGGTCAGGGGAGGAAGCGGGGCAGGAAGCCCCGGGCAATGGAATTGTAGTGCTTAAACCCACCAATGTTGGAATGCGATACACATCAATTGCAGCACTGATAAGATTCCAAGGCCACTGCAAGCACTAGAGGCCAAGGTAGGAAGCGAGGCAGAAAGCCCCGGACCGTGTCACATGAGGGAAATGAGGGCGGTGAGAAGAGGAGAGGGTGGAAACACAAGGTTAAAGAAGAGCAGGAAGAATTTGGGGTTTGAATTTGATGAATGTTGGCAACAAAGATGATGTTAATGATGAGGATCGTAGAAATAAGGAAGCAACAAATGGCAATCTGGAGTATATTGCACTGGTTTTGAACACAGAGCCTAAATGGCCTACGCCACTAATTTTATGCAACAAGGGGTTGAAGGTTACCCCAACTCCTGATGTTTCCAAGGTTAAGAATACCAGGAAATTTGTTATAAAATTTCAAATGGGGGTGGATCCTGATATTGGAGTCTGTGATTTCTCTCGGTATATTCTAGCAAAGGAGAATAAAATGAAGGCATCTTCACAGAATAATGCAAATATGAATTTCCATCAGTGTAAAAGAAATGACAAAGGCAGAGTGGTCTATTGTTCCAAATTTCCAAAGAATTACTATCTCATCTACATTTGAAGATGGTACCCTTCGCGAACAGAAGAGGAAATTGCACAGGTCTGTCCTTTTTATCGAGGACATTATAATTGCAGATCATGTTTACAGCGAAATCCCGAGGTTAGAGTGCAGACATTGGGGGTATTTGATAGGGTCCATTTTCTCTAGAATGTAATTTACAGCGGCCTCCCTGTGGTCGCTAAGATTCATCTTGAACAAATGCTGGAACTCGAGGCAGAGGCCAGGATTCAGAGTAAACTAGTTGAAGCCTTGGAGATTACCAAGGCTAATGGCAAGGAAGAGAATGAGCATCATTACTGTGACAATTGCAATACATCTCGAGTAAGTTTCCACAGAAGCTCCAAGGTTTGTAAGTATGATCTTTGTCTATCTTGTTGTCATGAGGTTCGGGAAGGGTCATAACCTAGATGTGATTTAGGAAAGAGATCAGTTGAGGATTCCGAGGTAGAGAATGAGGACGATGCTAAACAAAAATAAATGACAAGTTAGTTGGATTTTGCACCATTAATTGATTTTAAAGTTAATTCTAATCTTTCCTCTATTTATCATAAGGTCCTTCATCAAAATCATGCACAATCAAACCCGAATTGACCCATTCAGGCCAAACCCGAATTGACCCAACACGTTCAGGCAGTCTCATACTTAATATGGTGCATAATATTCCCCCAACCATAACTTCTGCATCATGTCAAATTTTGACAAACTGTTTATAGGTTACCTGACTGAGGGTGCTCTAAACAAAACCCACGTGTCATAATTTCAATATTCTTCACCAATTGATCACAAAATGCATATTTTCACCTACGACAATTCCGTACAACTCTGTAGTAACTAGTTAAAATTGACTTCTGGAGACTTCCAGCAATAGAAATCTTCGGAAAAAGAACTTAGTGAAACTATAATTAGTAAATCATGAATAAATCATCTCTAATCATCGAAAATATAATAAAAATAATGATAATCAACCACGAGGCATAGGATGTGATTTAGCAATAAATGATGGAATTATGACGTGAAATGAGTGTAAGGGTGTTGAAACTTAGGTTATGAATAATGGTACTACGCGATGGAAAAATAGGAATATATGAGGCTCAACATCCCCCATTCCTGAGGGTTTTCATTTCATCATGCAAACTAATCTCTTGCTCATTGACATATTCTTGACATTATTTTGTAGATGTTGGTTCTTGTGGGACAACATCACTTGAATATTTAAAGGTGCTGGTTCTTGTGGAGCAGCACTCACCTGAATGTTTGGAGGTGTAGGTTCTTATGGAGCAGCTCTCTTCACATTAACATATCATACTAATTTACTGAGCAATATAATCTGAGGACAAGAGAGGGATGAATGAGGGAGAGATGATGGACGAAATGAGGTAGTGATGGAGATGGTGAAAGGCTTCTTGCATACTCTGTCATCGTAAGGCCAATAATTATAGGTAGTTTCCTTCATTCTTTCATGGTAGTAATTACTTCATCCTCTAAATATAATTCTTGGAGAAGACACTATAGACACTTCTTTGATTAATGCACCATAAGGATTTTTCTTTTAACATGGTCTTGTAATCAAAGTATATGCATAGTGAATGGAAGGAAATAGAAGGATAATGGTTTATGAAAGATGAAATGTGAGGAATGAGAAGTGGTGAATTATTAAGCTTCTTTAACCTTCTAATGAATTACAGAATCATAAGCCAAATTTACCTCAAGTTTTATCTTTGTCGTTGATGTGCCCGAGGCTGTAAAATGAAGTAGAGGATGGAATGGTTGGAGATAATGTGACTACTGATCTGATCTACTGAAGAAGGCTAAAGGGTGAGTTGAAGAGATGAAGGATGAACTGAAGGTCTGAAGAATTAGTTGAAGATCCCTTTCTCCCCCATACCTGATGATTTCTATGTCCCCAAACAACTGAGGAAAGGTGACTACTGCTACAAATGATATTGGAAATGCTGATACAAAATCCAAATTGTTGCAAATTTGTTTCGAGATCTCAAAAAAATATAGTCTTCAGTGACTACACACCCATTTTAAATCTTGCTTATGTGAGTAAATGGTGTTGATTTCGAACAAAAGCAAGAATCATTGGATTAACGACCATTGAGGATATTGTTAACCAATGCGAGATATACCACCTTTGATGTCAATGAGAATCAAGAAACTAGGTACATTCTACTAGCCATGAATGGATTTCTCGAAGTCAAATGGACTACAGAATTCATCCACCAAGAAACATTGATGTATTTTCTTAGTAGATGACGAGGATACTTGCCATTAAGGCATGCAGGCTCCTATGTACATTATCTAAACCTAACTTGGTCCTAGATAATGTGATGATGTCAATGGGACAAGGCTCGTTGGAAGGTGGGCCTTAAGGAATCCCACATCAACCAACTCGAGTACAAACATAATTACTTGAAAGATACCTGATTTGAGGAAATCATACAAATTTACAAAATTTATTGGGAACCTTTCCCACCAGTTACTTGGTTTTCAAGAAAAGTCTCTATCCAATTATGCCAGACAAGCTTGTTTTCACGAAAGGAATTATTTTTCTCTTTACTATTCCATTTATTTATTTACAATAATAAATTTCCTACTACACTCAATAGAAGACATCCTTCTTCATGTGAAAGATAAATTCTAATGAAGCCATGTGTGGATCAGGTACAAAGACATGACCATGCCCAGATTTAACATATAAACTTTAAAATCTATATGAGCATGAACAATAAACACCTTTGAAAGTTGTGATACAAAGATTATTTGAATATGAGAGTGGTACTTTAACTGAATTGTAATCTGGAACCAATGATCGATGTAATCTTGGTGGTATTGGCTCATTTCTTCTTTTGGACCACTTTGAAAGTCCTCCCTGGCCGTGCGAGGAAAACTTGGATAATTGGTCTCTCGAATACACACAAGGCTTGCTACTGGACATGGTGAAAGTTCTTCGATCTCAGGTTCAACTGGATGCTCCCCTTCAGATTTGGTACATGATTCATCGATCTCCTTGGTATATAGGTAGGAGGAATCAAGGGAGACTTCCAAATCTTTTTCTGGTTGTGGAGAGATAGATAATATCCTGAATGTGGTCAAGGTGAACTCTTCCAGAGAGGCAAATATCCCAAGTACTGCTAGGGTTTGAGAAAGCACTTCGAGGGACATTCTTCAAGTTCTCAATAATTCTTAAATTTATCCCACTGGTTGATGATCCCCATCTCACAACATGGATTAGTACAAAGGGTTATTACAGCAGCCCAAAAATGTTGTCTTTAAAAAGCTTGCAATTTTAAACTAAATGAATAAAAACTGTTAATTGCAATAAAACTCACCAAACTTACTCGGACAACCAAATTTTGGAGCAACCCCACCATAGTGGATGCGTGGCTCTTCACTCACGTCTCACCATACACTCTCCGCCCTTTGATTGTCCTGCAACAAAGATAACACACAAAAAAGACATTTGAAACAAACTAGGATCCAATCCCTTTATAAGCACCTCCCCGGCAATGGCACCAAAATTTTTGGGGAAATATATTGCTATAATTTCCAACATTAAATTATCAATCTGGGGCTCATAAGCTTTGAGGTGCAAGCGCAAGTAACACAGGATCAGATCATCTATCCTAAACTAGGGTAAAAAATCAACTCACTATTTAAGTAAAAAACAAATAATTTCAACTAAAAATGTTGATTACGAAATTCAAAGGATTTATCTATTGTAATGGTGATCACGAAAAAACATAAATCACTAAATAAAAAAGGCATAAAGATTAAATCTACACTAAGCTAATGAACTCAAACTCTAAGTTAAGTTAGTGAATGTGAAATTGGAACTAAGCTCCAAAGCTTTCTACTTCAATTCAATCAAAGAAAGACATTCAATGAAGGAAATACATTCACTCAAATTGCTTTAATAAATCTAAATTAATAATGCCCAAACAAACTGAAATATTATGTTAATAAACCTATCAAATTGACTACCTTATTAAATGCTGGAAAGAACCCTAAATTATAATTACTTATTCGCAATCAAATTTGAAATTTTAACTATTATTCGAAAAGGAATTCTAATTATTATCTACAATAACAAATTTAAGAAATCCTAACTACTATATGCAAATGAAACACAATTAAAATGATTGCACACACTCTAAAATCAAAGATCTATATTATAACAAGACTTCTATGAGATATTGCAATTCAGATTTAAGTACAGAACCTTGCAATTCAAAATTAAGTTCATAACAATTTTAAGTACATAACAATTTTAAGTATAGAACAATTTTAAGTACAAAATGATTTTAAGTACAAGATTATGACAACTGATTTAAATTGAATGCTACGTTATGAGGAATTAACAAAACAAATTATTTATGAATCTAAAATAATGATAACCTTATTTCCAGGAGTGGTGGGCCCTTGCCACGCCTACAGAAAGGTTAATTAACTGAAGAAAAATGACATCTAAAATGCAATCATAAATAACTCACAACAGAAAAAATGTCGGAATTTGTATTAAATCAGTGCGATGGAATATAGAATCTAAAATATTACATCAATCCCTGCCATGTTGGTGTGCATCGTGCTCCTCGCTTCTACGTACTACTCCCTTTCTTCTCTACATATTTCTTTTACTGTCTGCATACTAACTTATTCAGCTCTTTACATCTCCTTTTATAAACAAAAAGTATTGCTATTTTATCATAACAACAAAACTAAAACATGCCTGAATCAATCATTCAAGAGAGCTATGGTTGGGCTTGTTCTGATCCATGCATGAATGCAGGAACTAATTGCTCTACTTATCACAAGGTCATTCATCAAAAGTGTGCACAATCGAACCTGAATTTACCCATTTAGGTTGAACTTGAATTGACCCAACACTTTCAGGTAGTCCCGTACTTAAGATGGCTTGAAATATTCCCTCGACGATAACTTCCTAATAATGTCAAATTTTGACAAACCGTTATTTAGTTACTTGAATGAGGGTGCTCTGAACAAACCCGCGTGTTGGAATTTCAATATTCTTCACCATTTGATAAAAAAAAACATATTTTCACCTACAACAATTCCATATCCAACTCCGCAGTAACTAGTTAAAATTGACTTGTGGAGACTTCTGGTAATAGAACTCTTCAGAAAATGAACTTAGTGAAACCATCATTAGTAAATCATGACTAAATCATCTCTAATAATTGAAAAAATAATAAAGCTAATGATAATCAACCATGAGGCATAAGCTGTGATTTAGCAATAAATGATGGAATTATGATGTGAAATGAGTGTAAGGGTGTCAAAATTTAGGTTATGAATAATGGTACTATGCGATGAAAAAATGGGCATATATAAGGCTCAACAGGTGATGTGAGGGATTTGGTACCAATGGGTGAATGCCCTTAATTCGAGACATTGTGTGACTAAGTGATTAGGCTCGTCGCACAATTCACAAACTGGGTCGAGTGAGTGGCCTCCATTTGTTGTCTTTGCTCTTTTGGAGTGAATGTGTATCAGCAGGATGTAGGATCCTCTTGTAGGTATAGTAAGGTTCTAGGCTCTCCCTCATCCATTTGCATGGGTGGATTTGAGGGATCCTGCTGGTATGGTTTCTCTAGGGCTTGCAGGGCATCCCTATATCGTGGCATCTCTGGGCAATGATGGGTGTAATGCCCATAATGGTTGCATATGACGCATGCATGTTTGGTGTGCAATGCTTTGCCTTGATTTTCATGGCCTCTTCCTTTTTATGCATAATTGAGGTCATGCCATTTCTTTTGGTGCTTAGAAGAGGTTTTAATTCATCTAACTCCAGGAAAATATTGGTAGGATGGCCTACAATATCACATAATGTACAAGGTTGTAATTGTTGGAAATACTGAAAGGGGGGGGTGAATAAGTATTTCTTTCAATTAGAGCATTAGTTAATCTTCAATTATTATAATTTTTTGTACAATGATAGCAGCAAACAAGAGGAACACACATGCACACAGTTTTTAAGGTGGAAACCCACTCCGGGACAAAAACCACCTAATGCTTTTGTAATAATTATTTTCAACTCTAATTGAAAATAAAGCTCCAACTTCCTAGAATCTAGAAAAGCATTCTTCTCCAGCTCCCACTAGATGGATGCTCCAACACCCAAGATTCTTCAGTAGTCACTGAATGGATGCCCGAACACCCAATGAGCTACAACTCACCCTACCACCACCCTACCACCCTATAGAAGAATAAAAGAAGAATGGACTCCCGTACCAGGGAAAATGGTCCACTTTACAATGATATAGAATGATGTAGAAGAAGAAGATATACTAGACCATAACCCCAACTTTCACACAACCAACTAATGATGATGCTAGACCTCCCAACACTGCCTCTTCAACCCTTGGTAGATAGACACTAGTACAATTTGTACAATAATGTATTTACAATGACTAAGTACAATGATACCTTTGCAATGATTGTATGCAGTGCTACCCACTTGAAGACTTCATATGATGAAATTCTTGCTGCTGTTATGCACCTTGGTTTCTGGTCTTGTCATGCTACCCTCTGTTGCACCTTTTTTTTCTTTTCTATCGTAGAAAGTCTGGTCCTTTGCAATCCTTGACAACACATGATCTAGCTTTTTCTTGCCTTCTAGGAGCTCGATATTGAATCTGGTGTATCTCTGTTATTTCAGATCCTCAATATCTAATTTTTGGTTCTGTAGTATTCTACTACGTATTATTTCCAATTCCATAGGTCTAACCCAATTTGGATTCTTCAAGAGAGAGTTATACCCAATTTCTCACACTGCCCTGATTATGGACTGTTTCAGAAAAGCGCACTTGCACGATGTGCCACGTATCACTGTTTCTTCATTTGCCTCTAAAATTGATAGAGAGAAAACTAAAAACTGTGCACTATCTTCCATGTTTTACGGAATTCCAATTTGATACTCAGAGAAATATTTATGACAATTTTACCAAGGTCACTTCTTTGAGATGAATTTCAGGAGCCTGCAAAAACCCTTACTTCCACAGATCATATCTCCAATAATGTTGCACAAATTGATCTGAAATTTGTACTGCAGCTTCCTCAGGATTTTGGCTTCACCTCATATACATTTTAGCTTTTGAGCCTTTGTATAAAAAAAGTTAGAGTGAAAATTCCACAATGACATGTTTCAGATGGCCAAACCCCATACATAAGGAGGAAATGAAGAGCACAATTTATATGAATGCTTAAGTTCAGAGGGGCTTCAAAAAGTGAAAGTGGGAGGGATCTTAGGAGCTTAAAAAATATTAATTATGACTTTTCAATGACCCATGCCCCAACCCCATGGGGTTTTAGCTCACTAAATTGGGTACAAACTTCAAACATGAATATCTCTCAAACCGTGAAGAATTACATGGCATGCCATATATCAACGGAAACAACTCGACACGTAGAAACCATCAAAAAGAATAATTGACCCAGAATATATTAATTTTATAGTTCAAAATTCCCATGCAATATTGGGTTAACCCCTGGTGTTGCTTGGGTTGACATCAATGACAACCGCTGATCAACAGTAATGCCCTAGGTATGTTGGGGTTTTCAATTTTCTTCCCTTTTTTGTTGGTTTTATTGGTTGCTTTAGCTCACACTACTAAGATAGTTTCATTAACTAGTGTAGCCTCCTGAGGGGTGATAAGGGTTATCCCTGTAGAAGTGATGCTAGGACTTACCAGCATGGCTGGTGGGACCAAATACTAGACATGTATTGCAAAAGCCATGTTCAACAACATACTAACTGGTTACTCGCACTAAGGCAAAAAAAGGGATTTTTACAGCTCTGCTCAGGGAAATGTCAACAAGAATAATGTTTCTTTCATCAAAAGGGATGCAAGGATGGTATTTGCAAAGCATGACACTGCTTATTGGTCACATAAACGACCCTCCAATGTGTAAGTTGGGGATTGCAGGGACAATGAAAAAATGCTATGTAACATATGCCCCCTAAAGCATGAAGTTCGAGAGAGAGGGAGGGGTGAAATGCTTTATGAGAATGCGTTCGAACCAAACACCGATGTCGGAAGACCTGAAATTACAAATACAATTGATATCTATGATACATGAATCATGTGGCATGGGCACAGCCATCCATAATAGAGTATACAAAAACTAAGATCTGAGGTATGGACACAACCATCAAGCGGGAAGGATCAATAAATATACCTAGGCATGGTCATAGCCATCCAATCAAGAGATTCATGCAATAAGTCATAATAATCCACAAAAATCCACAACCTGGAGTTTATCAGAAAAAACCCAGGGTCTTGCCACTAGAAAATTTGGCCCAATTTCTGACAGCCACTTAGTCGCCATTCTGACACATAGTCGTCGCAAGAGCGACAGTTCGAGGATGCGAAAAACATGGTTTGCCATTACGTTGCAATTCCGACGCATTGACAAAGTGTCACACTATCGACACTTTTTCCATCGCTTCCAAACAAGCGTCGCTCTTCCGACGTTTCCCAAACCGTTGCTCTTCTGACGTTTTGAACGTCGCTCTTCTGACGTTTTTATACTGTCGCTCTTCTGACGTTTTTAAGCTGTTGCAATTTCGACACCATACAAAAGTGTCGCAAGACTGACGCATTGCAAAAGTGTCGCAAGACCGACGCTTTCCAGAAGCGTCGCAATACCGATGCATTCCAAAAGCGTCGCAATACCGACCCTAGGAAGAACTTTCGCAATATTGACGGATGTCACAAGACCGACAAAAATGGAAATTGTTCAAGACGTCGGAAGACCGACGCTTACAAAACGTCGGTATACCGACAACGGGTTCAATTTAAAAAAAAAAAAAAAAACTTTAAAACAGGATAGTAAATCTCCAATATTTTTTATGAATTGTGGGCATTCCAATTGTTATGAACATAATTCGACCGTGAAATATTAATATAATAAACCGCCCCGCAGCACTTCGACTATAAACAATCATATAAACATGGCTCTGTATTTCAATAAACAGGTTTAAAATAGAAACAGGGCAACATTTTTTTTTTCCAATTGTTATGAACATAATTTGACCATGAAATATTAATATAATAAACCACCCCGCAGTGCTTCGACTATAAACAATCATATAAACATGGCTCTATATTTCAAAAAACAGGTTTAAAATAGAAACAGGGCAAAAAAAAAATTTCCAATTGTTATGAACATAATTTGACCGTGAAATATTAATATAATAAACCACCCCGCAGCACTTTGACTATAAAACATCATATAAACATGGCTATGTATTTCAAAAAATAGGTTTAAAATATAAACAAGGCAACATTTTTTTTTTCCAATTGATATGAACATAATTCGACCGTGAAATATTAATATAATAAACCACCCCACAGCGCTTCGACTATAAACAATCATATAAACATGGCTCTGTATTTCAAAAAACAGGTTTAAAATAGAAATAGGGCAACATTTTTCTTTCTAAGTAAAGTTAATCTATTAATAGTGGGAATAAAATTACAACATGACAGAAGTCAAAAACATTGCCCATACTTATGGCAAATTTGTCATTAAAAAATCAAAAAAGAAGACTGCCCTCATACGGGGAAACCAGTCTTGAACGTTTTTCAGGTTGTTGCATTGCCCACACAGGGGAACCATCATTTGATATCTTTGACGATTACAGTGTTTACAAAATTCAAAAATAAAACAGAGGTCCAGCATAGTAATATAAGCAAAAATATGCCCAATTAAGTGGGTTGCGAAGCAAGAAAACCAAACCAAAGAGAAGCAACTACTCCTCCGGTGGTTCTTCAACGATTCGACACCATCCTTCGGAAGGTCTAGGATCTACAAGCGCTATCTCCACATTCACGCCACCACTCCCCTCCTAAAGGCTCGAATGATGGGCTTTTTCTGAGCTCAGACTCATAGGATGGGTGCATTGTTCCTCCACTTGGGCCTCCTCACGGAAGACCACGGTGATTGAAGTTGTGATTCATGGGCGGTTCAGAGAGAAATTAAAGGAAAAAAGCGCAGTGCACGACGTGGGAGAAGGTGAAGCGGTGGGGAAATGAGGAGCAGGGGAGCCCATACGATGGCCAGATCCTAGAACCCGACCCCACCCACTTCTAGTGTTTGGATAGCGACCTGCGTAATAATCACTGGACTGGGAAGACGACTCGATTGAGGGGATGGAAGGAGTGCGCAGGGGTTGAAATCTGGTGCTCCCCCTGCGGCAACACATCCTTTGATGCAGGCGAGGTATGGGTGCAGTCTTAGCATTGGGCACAAGACAAGACGGAGAAGCAGGATTCCAATAAAACGAGGAAGACAGACACAGACCAGACCGAGAGAAATGCAGATTTGCACCAAGGTCTAAGCAGCAGTTTAGCTGGCTTCTCCTTCTTGTCACAGTGAGCAGGCAGTGTAACCTAGCAACCGAAGAGCATCTGCAATTCAAAGGTTGTGGCTCGTTTGAAAAACCATAGCGAAATTCCATTTTATCGACCCGACTGTAATGGCATCGAAGAACGCCCATCATAAATCTCTCATTGATGAGAGCAGAAGGCCGAAGCATATTGGAGCATGCGGAATCGCTAACAGGAGTGGAGGTCCAATCTTGAACAACGTTAAAACTTAATGCGATTGATGTGAAAACCTTGGAACTTAAATGTCGGCTGATTGAACAGCGTTAAAACTTAATGCGATTGGTATGAAATCGCCACATCCATGTCCCATCGCCTTAAACGCCATCGAATGCACCCGCATACGGGAACAGGGAAACTTTTGATTGAGGACACGTGGAAAAAATTGATTGGAGCGGATCTTTGTTTGGGCTGCTCGTGCAATGGAAATCCAGACCCGAAAAATATTAGGGCGAATTTGATAAGAAATTCATGTCACAACTCGCTCTCCATACGCCAGCCCAAAGACCCGAAAAATATTAGGGCCGAATTCATTTGGTTTTCGCGTCACAAAATTGGCTGACGTCAGCAGGCTATCTTGGAATGAAAATTTGGTTTGAATTATGGTTTATCATCGTTTGAAGTCCGGAGGGCTCCACGGCTAAAGGGTTCGTTTTAAGTTTTTACAAAGGTTTTGTTATATGTTTTATATAACGCACGACGGAATAGTTTTACTGTTTGTTAAGGTCCCACACAGTGATCAAATTTGAAGGGCAGGTCCAAATTTCAATTAGAAGGGCATATATCTATGTTGCCCTTCCATAATGAAAAGCTTTAAAAAAAAAAACTTTTCAATTGACCACAATAAATTATTTTTACATTTCATTTTCAGAAAGACAAAACCATCAATATTTATATTAATAAAATATTGTTACATATACAACAATGAAGAAGGCTCCATATTTCATTGCTTAAATATCTCATTGGAAATGTCAACATAAGTCTTGAAGACACTATTATAAGAATTTGGATACATACCACCGAGATATAGGAGATTCTTATGTGTCAGATTGTGTAATGCAATTTTGACTTTGTCTCACAAGGAGCAGCAACATGGAGGTCTGGATTTTTCTTATAGAACTTTATTATTATTATTTGAAACATTGTTTATAGATATGAAGACAACAATGAAATTATGAGCATGGTGGACAATTATTCAAGCTCATGATGCCAAACCATGATGATGTAAGTTTGGAATTTAAAATTTTTACATGTTAAAGACAAATAGTCAAAATCACTGACAACTTAGTATGCCATAATTAATAATCATTCCTTGTTCACTTTTGTTAATAGGTTTATGTCACACGATGATCTCTCTTCTCTAGCATTTACTTGTATTGAAGATCACTATTCTAGGAATAAGGAGTTATTTTCTCAAAAAATAACCCTAGCCAAACATTGACAATGCATCAAGGATATCTTTCTATGCTTCATAAGTACATATGTTCTACTTCTAAATCATGTCTTGGAAGTGGTTGTTTTGCTGGAAATTATTCACCGGTTGGTTTCATACCAAAGTCTTTTTCACATTTTCAGCATCCAATACATGAAAAAGATAATGGTTTAAAACAACATAAATATTTGAAATTTTGCAAGAATTGTCTGGCACACTTTGAATATGAATTTTGAAGTCAAGTGCATGATGCTGTATAGGATCAAGTCTCATTTTGAATACCAAATGTTTCACAAGAAACTTCTCAACATGCTACCCTGTAGTAAGGATTAAATGACAATATTGCATCAACTATTTCCATAATAAAAGTGCACCTCGGCCATAAGAATAAACAACTACAAATGTTGTAGATCTAACAAGACCACACAATCAAATGTATTCCACAAGGCCAATACTGTATGAAAAATGAAAAGGATTTTGCAACCAAAAATACCTTAGGTAACTAATTCAATTAGATACACCAAACCATCAGCAAAAAGGAAAACCAGCCTACTCAAAAGGCAAGCGTTTACCTCCTTTGACAAAATTTTGAGTTCCGAAACAAGGGCCTTTATTGTCTTGTCGATGCCCCTAGTAATTTGAATGGGGTTTGCACCTGCTGCAACAACCTAAACAAAAAGGTTTCATTTCAAATTATTTTCCACAAATTTAAGATACAACCATTGTTAGTTTTGTATTTCCTAACAAGCTCATAAATTTTGACAAAAGAACCAAAATGTTTTAATACCTGATAGCAATTTTTTCACTCAAAAACTATCTTAGACTCAATAAGCCCAACCCAAAACTAAAAAACCAAACACCATAAGACCCTACAAAAATTAATAAATAATCTTAATCCAGTACTATCGACAAAAAGTTACCTTTACACCCTCACTTATTAAACCCTGTGCAAGAACAACAGATGTTGTGGTTCCATCCCCAGCTAAATCATTTGTCTTTGTCGCAATTTGCCTTACGAACTTGGCCCCAATATTTTCAACTGGGTCCTCTAATTCAACCAATAAAAAGGCCAAAACCATAGCATTAAGATACATTTCATTACACTGTCAATAACAATAAAATTTGACTCAGCCATAACCCTTTCCTTTTATTATTGTGAAAAGCTTTATGCATTACTCTAATGTGGCTAGTCCATAGGCCAAGTAGACCATTGGGTAACAAATATGTTTCCTTTCACCTTTGAGTTTTCAAATTATGCCTACGAAATCTAAGACATTTAAGAGGGGGAACTAATACAACGTTAAAAAGAAAACCAGAGCACACATCTACAAATTACCTCCTTAGCTACTGTCACACCATCATTAACTATTTCGGAGAACCATGCTTGCTCTCCAAGACAACATTTTTCCCTTCGCCCCAAGGGTGACTCCAACAAGATCAGCAAGTTTGTTCACACCGCCTGCAAGACAAATTGACAATGCTTTCAGTAAGTGTGCAATTGAATTCCAAACCATATGAAAAAACAACCCTCCATGAAAAATTAAAATAACACATTAAAATCGAATATAAGTGGACAACGAAAGATCCACCGCTGTGAAGTTTCACGTGCAGGTGACCTTCCTTTAAACATAATTTTTTCTCTGACCTGCAATTTTTTTGTCACTGAGCCATCCTTGTTGAAGTACAACTCCTTTTCCATAGCTCTTGTATTAACTACCTTCTCTCTATCGCGTAATCTCAGAGTCCCTCTTCTCCTTGAGTGATTAAAGGAAATGGGTGAAAAAACTGAAAGAGAAGACAATTGTCTGCCATAATTATCAAACATTGCACCCAACTTTTTCTCCTTTCCATTGTTACCCAATGAGGTAGATGTGGCAATTGTTGTCATACTGCCCAAAGCAGAGGCCATCTTCTCTTATCCTGAATATAGAATTACAAGATCTTCATATTAGTATGAACCTTAAAAAACATGACTCCCATTGCTAAAAACCACTTTTAAGTTGTAGCAGGCAAACTAAACAACTATCGCAACTTTTGGCAACTTCTGGAGCATTAAGAGAGAAACAACCAAAGAGAAATACAACCACAATCCTCATTTTAATGAGACCAGACTATATATTTGCATTAAGATAATAGAAAGAAATCACAACTATATTAAGGCCAACACAAAACAATCTTTAACCAGTGTCTCTCGCGGCCTTCAAGTTGCCATGCTAGAGGTTGCATATTTTTAATTTAAATTATTGACCTCTCGTGCCCATCTATGAATTCATCCAATGGGATATCTACATAAAATGCTCCTTTATATCCCCAAAAACAAATTCCCTACTACAAGAGCACCAGTATTGATGGATCACCCCACACCATCCCACCCACTAGAAACAGTGAAAAAGGAAACCCGAGAAAACTTCTGAAATATATCAAGATGACTATATGGGTGGTTCTTATGACTCAACCAACCATTCAGAGCATGCTCATCAATCCAAACAATGAGTATTATGTGACGATATTCAAGTAGGCACTGAATCGGATTTCTGAAGCTATGTTAGAGAAACCCTAAACTCTCACTGAAAAAATAAAAATATACTCAGCAACAACGATGATCACACTCTGGGTAGCCCTGGAGGCTATTTGGGGGTGATGAGTCCAGTAGGTCTCAATGAACTGTTGCCCTCGCCGGGGAATACTATTGCAGTGGAATTTGATACTATTTTTGATGTTGAATTCCACAATCCTAATCGAAACCAGTACCTTCAGCTCCAGTACCTGTTCACAAAAGAGGGTGCCATATTCATTCATGCGTGCAGAGAGGGTGAATTGCAGGCATTGAAACAGGAGGTTTTGTTGTTGTTGCATTGGCCACTAGATTGTTTGTCTGGTTCTGTTACAAGCGTAAAGTATTGAAAAGGATAGACAAATTTAGTTCAAATATTGTGAAATTGCCTCGGAAATTCACCTACAAAGAGCTCAGCAATGCTACGAAAGACTTTTTTTGAATGTGATTGATAATCGATAATTGCAAGCAAGGGTAATCCCCTTGTGAAACCCAAATTTCTGAGCATTTTCTAAAACTTGATGACAGAGTCATTGTAATGAACAAGCGCCTAGGTCCATATTACGTCCAAATCTACCAAGCACCAAGATCTATAAAAAAAATCCACAGTATCTGCGAACTAAGAAGAAGAGGTAGAAAATGTATTCTTCTTACCTGTTCGAATAGTGGTTGGGGTTTATGTCACGGCAAAAATTTGACAAAGCCCATGTAGCATTTCTTATCATTGAAATTCTGGCAGTATCATTCAACTGGGCAAGCACCTACCTCAGAGCTCCATGATTGAGGGCAAGATCCCTAAATGTTACAGAGTCTCCAGCAATATTTCCCAAAGCCCAAACAGCCTTACACGAACACCAGTTGAACTCAAAGTTGGGTACTATTTTTTTAAATCAAATTCCAAAATTACAGACATATAAAGATAGTTGGGAAGAATAATTTTATGCCTCTAAAATAAACGTGCTACCTGTTCTCGAACATTATCATTCCCAGAGGTAAGAAGTTCCACAAATATAGGCAGTGCCCCATAATCAATCACAACCTTTGTATTCTCAGAGGTTCCCGAGACTATATTAGTCAAAGCCAAAGCTGCTTCAAACTGCATTATCAATCACAAGGTATCACCATCAAAGCTATAATTTTAAGATAACAATTTATCTACCATTGAAACTATAATTTTAAAATAGATACACCTAGTGAGAGTAGAGGTTAGGAAATTATAATAAGAATTATTACAAGATATCACTCACAGTGCAGTTGATTGTTCATTGTCTTTTGTAACTATAATTTTAAAGAAGACACACTTAGTGATATAGACACCACCAAGTGAGAGCAGAGGTTATGAAATTATAATGAGAATTATTTCAAGATATCATATTATTCATAGTACAATTAATTGTTTATTGTTTGGTGTAATAATTGTTTATTATTTATAAACACAATCAAACATATTATGAGGGACGGTGATGAAATTGACAACGGTCTCATAACAAACCATAACAGGCACATCCCCTAGAAAGATAGACTCGAAATAAGAAAGAAATCAAAACAAAGTGATTACTTACAGGATCATAGGCTTCCTGAAGAAAAAGATCCAGAGCAGCATATGTAACCCCTAAAGCAACACCTCTCTCTGCAAGACGAATCGCTACATCTTTCATATGTAGTCTAGCAAATTTTCTGAGCTCATCACGAGAAAGAGGATCAAATACAACTATCTCATCAAGTCTATTCAATAGCTCTGGCCTGAAATGTCTTCTAACCTGCAAAAATATTCAAAGGCATGTCAAAGCACTGCAGCCAACTTCGTGATAAAATTATATGAAAAATATGCATACACAGAGTCCAGAAGAATGAAACCCCAAGTGTATTGGCAGTTGCCGAAATGCAGCAACTAAAATGACAGGTGTATTGGCAGTTGCGGAAATGTAGCTACTAAAATGGAAGGTCTGTCGACGGTTGCAGGTGTGTGGATTGTTGCTGGTATTTTCAGACCGATTCCATGGAAATATACCAGAAACCAGTGGTATGTCAAACCTAGAAGGTAACCCGAGAGACTGTGACCGTCAGATTAAACAAGCAACAGGTGTCGTGCCTAGATAAGAAGTGTTGATGAAAAAAATTGATCTCTTTCATAATAGAAGGCTTATCGGCCTAAATATCTAGGACATGTGGCACTCCATGATAAAGACACATGGTGTGTGGATTTGAGTTTTTCAGGTGGTCAAGTGGTCCGAAAATAGGTGAAATGTGGCACCACTCAGAGATTGACATGTGCCAATTGGTACAAGTGGTAGACAATTGGCATGCTCAAACAACGAGGTGATGCAGGAATGACATGAGGGAGAAAAAATCAAAAAAGCCCCAAATCTGGAGAACTAAAGCTCATCACCAACCTGAGATTGACAACTTTACATGATGTAACCTATGAAATTGTAAATGGAGAAATCATAGTAACAATAAAGTAACCTATGTAACAATAAAGTTGGATTCATCCTGGGAGTGGTAATGGGAGAAATCATAGTGAACAACAGAAAACATGCAGAGTTGCTTACAATCAAATAGATGAAAAAACACATACAAAAAACCTAGATAATAATCATGAACAAGCTTAATATTGAATTATGAACCGTAAAGGAACTTACAAAATGTGACATTACGAACCTGGTCAAGCGCACAAGCAAAAATATCTTGGACATGACCCTAGTTGACAAGTTGTATTGCTCATGATGCAAGAGGATTTGTACCTGCACTGCCAAGTCAATCAAAATCCATCATTATCTATACAATAAATACAAGTAATCGATGTAGTATTTTTTACTCTAAGATGCATTCTTATGATAATGTTAGAACATATGTTGAAAATGTCAAAACATACCTGAATAAGCTCCTCTTCATTTCAAGAACAATTTATTTGAGTCGCATGAACTTGGAACAAGCCTCCCACGATCTAAAAGAGTAGCAACTAAGTCAACAGTGACTTTTTTGTTGCTACGCTGGATCGAGGGAGGTTTGCTCCAAGATTAAATCGCTCCAATAAATTATTCTCTACTAAACAGGGCCAGCCACATGAAGGTGGAAGCTCTTATGCCCCCCCCCCCCTCACATCACTCTCAATTCCCCAATACCCAATCTATATTTCATTTTTTACTTTCATGAGTATAAAAAAAAATATTCAATAACTAATAAAAAAACAATTCAACAAAAATTACGCAAGGAAACATTGAAATTAATGCTTGACATAAAAATAGTATGATAAATGTGTTTTTTATATAACGTAAAAAATGTTCCAAGTATGGTAACATTTGTCTTATAATAATACAATATTTTACATTATCAAATTTTCTTTTTTTTCTTCCTATTTCTAAAGCTCCTAATTACATCATCAATATCATTGTGCTCTGCTCCTGTTTCGTGCCTTTCGACCCGCACTGCTGACCTAGTTGCGTAGTCACGATGTCTGGTCTCATCCAGTGACGGGGCATCACCTACAAAAACAGATAATATTAAATTTTAATTTTCAGTTTTTAAATATCATTGAACTAGTTCGGTAATATTAATAAAAAAAATTGCAATGAGATTATTTACCTGGTGCACCCGTTGTCGCCATTGGGACTATTGCCCTGTCTTCCTCTCTGGTGGTAAGATCCTCAAGGGAAACATTCTCTATCATTTAAACAAAAAACATTATAAGGACAACCATCAAGATATAATTAGAAAAAATTATAAGTGGAAATTAATTACCATCACGGCCCTCACTGATAGTAGCATTGTCGGCCTAGTCCCCACTACAATTATCAGGTTGCACATGAGGATCATCTACATCTGGCTCTAAAACTGGGTTATTTGCCTCGTCGGTAGTGTTTCTCCCCTGATTTAAACAAATTTTTTAGACATTAAATTTATGGACGAAAACAAACATGTTGAAAGGTTAATGTTTTACCTTATCAAGCATTCTGGATCTTGGGACCTGCCCCAAGCTTTTGTGACGTTTAACTATGGCTTGATAGCCGAAATGGAAAGCGATATTTTTATCTTCCTCTGTAGTTTCTCTTCCGAAGTCATCACCCTACATTACATATGATTGTGTATTTTTAATCATATTTGATAGGATTACAAAAACGTTGGAAGGTGATACAATTAATTATAAGATGTTTAGCTACTTAATTACAATTATTGCGGCTAATTTCAAGTAGCCGCCCTGGCCTGGCTTGTGATGGCCCTTTTTTTCAATCCTAGCTTTGGTTGCCTTCGAAGTGTCAGGCAACCTAGCATCAAAATATTGAAGTCAGATATGACGTAGTACACTTTTATTTTAGACATAGAGAAAATTAAAGCTATTGAATTAAAGTTGTAATTTACCTTGCGGGTCCAGTTGGCATTTTTCCTTCTTTCTTTGCCCTTTTCTCTTTTCCGTCATGGATGAGTGCTCTCCACTCACTCTCTAGAACTATGAGAGGATGCTCATATCTAGGGTTAAATTGAAATTGTGTCCTATAGGTGTCCCTGATATATTTCAAATATTTGCCGACTACCTGAGCCATCGTTGTTTTGTCAAATGTGCCGACCCCAAAAAGGGCTTCTAGATAATCTAGAAGTTCTTTTTTCAGGTTGGAATTCTGGGAGTTCCACCTTGTGCGTGTGGTTGGGCCAAAAATTACCAACGCATGGCTCTCCAAAAACATGTAGAACTCATTGTTTCCAACACAGAAAAAAAATATATATTATCATTAATTTAAAAATAAAAATCATGATAAATATGTTTTAGATAGAGTACATGAAATAGTTAAAATATTAAAATTTACCTGGGAGTTGTACGTGCTTTATAGGGACACCTTCATCATTCACCAACAACATGCCATTAATGGTCCCTGTGGAGCTGACACGTGTAGCTCCAGGAAACGCAATAATGTAGTTGGCCATATCAGCCTCATCACTGCCAACACATTCAGCGGTTGGTTGGGTGTCTGCTTCGGCAGGGTGTGTTTCTTGGCTGGAACCTAAAGGAGTAGAAGGTGTACGAGAGGGTTTTTGGGCAATATCTTGCCCTTGTGTCCCACTACCACCAACACCGAGTTCAGCAAGTGCCAGAAATCGCTACATACAAAATAATTTTTTGTTAGTTTAGTCAATGTGAAAATTAAAAATCAAACTATCACAATTCATCTCATGCAAAACAAAAAAAATATCCTTTTGACTTTTTATTATTACCTAATATGTTTCTAGCTGGCTCATAAGTTGTTTTATCCTCTCTTCTGTTTCAGGTTTTTGAGGCACGTCTATCAAAGTATTAAATTCTGACCTTGCATCTCGTGCCTTTTTTCACAACAAGAATGCTGGAGATAGGGATGAAAAAAGCTCTTCCTCATAGAGAGAATCATCAGGCATACCATGGCTAGGTGTCTGCATATTTGAACAAAATTAATATTATTTCAATTATGTAAATAACTAAAATACCTGAAGATAGAGCAATGCTGGCACTTTACATGTTCTTCCGCTGGCCTCTTTTCGTAATCATCCCATCTCGGGGTTGTTCCTTTACTACCCTGATTAGTCTGCCATATTGCAATAAAATTATAAATGTAAAAACTTGAAAAAAAATATCTAACTTGAAAACACAAAATGAAAACTGAAATAATTTCTAATAAGACACCAGAAGATAGAGTTAGAGTTTCAAATATGCCTTGCATTGAATTCAGTCCTGGAAACATGTCATTGCACATTAAGGCACCCAAACAAGAGACGAGTTCACAATGAAGACCTTATTGAATATATTGTTGGAGCAACTTCTAGTAAACTTGTTTTGAAGACCTTGAGGACATTTTTGGAGCAACATTGTTGAAGCTGATGGTATAGCATTGTTGGAGATGATCTTGAAGGGCCTTGAAGTGAAGCTTTTGGAGTAACTATTGAAAAATCCTTAGAGCATTTAAGTAAGGCACTTTCTATCGTCCATCACCTTTTTCCTTTCAATATCCTTTAAACGATTTTTTTGATATTTAATGTTTGAAATCACGTTATAATTCCTTGATTATATGTGTTTGGGGACTTTCCCTTTGAAATTACCCAAAAATACCCTGGAAATTTTATCTTCAGGATGCATGTCTGACTCTATTGTTCAATATTTTGATTGATAGTAGTAAACATAGAGAGTTAGGGGGCTCTTGACTTGGTTTGGTTGGGCCATTAGATCCCTAACATCTACTAGGGAGAACCCCCCTTGAGTTGGAGGAGAGATAGCCCGAAGTGAAAAGAGGTTGGTGAGGTGACAATGGGGCTATTGAATTACACATGGTATCACACTTTAGCTTTAGGAATTTATCTTGAGAAGTGCGAGATTTTGCTATATCAATTCTCAAATTATTTACAACACTATTGTTAAGAACTAATAAGAAGTGATGTTGAGGGGTTTTTGGGTATAAGAAACAATACCATTTAAAAACTATGGTTCTCAGTCCTTGGCATTCCTTCACCTGGGCCTAGGGGCACACAAGAATAATCTCACACTAAACCATGCAAACTTAAAAGTAACTTAACAGATCCATAAATTAATAATAATCATAATTCCTAATTTCCTATTGTACGATATAATGCAAATTATTCAAACATGAAGCAATGAAGACATGCAATGTCTGAATCTCAAGATTGATGAACCAATACAAGAAGTTAGAAACTACAAATTTGATTCAATACTTTGTGTCCTAACTCCAGGAAGGAATCTAGTTTGTAGTACAGAACATGCATCGTGTATTATCAATTCTTAATTGACAACAACTAAAGGTCATCTACCTCATCAATTCCTTCCATTTTGTGTTTTTATGTTATATTCCTTATAAAAGTGTCAAATTTCTCTCAAAGTAAGCAACCACTGAATAAAATAAAAAATAGTTGAGATATGATCGAGAAATGGTCATTTATTTCTTGAAAGGATCTTCACAATTTCTTTGGTTGCTTTTGATATCAAGAAACAAGAAATGACCTAAGAAACTATCGTGATGTAATATAAGAAACAACACGGTGCAATGGCCATTTTCAAAGCCAAATGATGTCCATTGAGGACATGGCCTTTATTTGGTTCTTGTTTCATAGGAGTTTCAGGTACAAATGGAACTTTGTTGTACCATTTCCAGTAGTAAAAAGGGAAAACCTTCTTTTTCCATGGGAAATAATTTACCTTTCCTTTTTCAAGATAATCTAAATCACAAAAAATATGAACTATACCGCACACATTCTTGGATAATGTGAAAGTGGAAAAGGAATACCCTACACAAGTGATGCACACATGTACATTTGAACACTAATAGATTTTTGTAGTTGAAATGCAATGCTTTTTTTCATTTAAATGTAGGGTTTTTAAAGCAGGGAGAAATAACGGCTACCAATTTAATAAGCATTTCTTTGGGAAAAATTTAAATCTTGTGTTGGGTGATGAAGATAATAAAGGGTATTGAATCTTCATTCTTGACATTGTGTTTAACTTGAATAACTCAAATGATTATAAATATCAGTGGATGAGTTCTTTTTTCAAGTATGTCACTCAAAACTCTTATGTCAAAGCATTGTATGATGGCTAGCATTTGCTTGTTTTCCTTTCTTCAGTTCAATGTAAAAATTATATTAATATATTGGAGCATGAATGATAACTACAATTGTTTTCTCTGTAGTATATCCAGCCCCAAGATTATGAAATTTTTTCTCAAGTGGAGCTATTGGTTATTGATGAAGCAGCTGCAATTCCATTGCCTATTGTAAAGGCTCTGCTCGGGCCATATTTAGTGTTTCCGTGCTCTACTATAAATGGGTAATAATTATAAATGAGCCAACCACAATCACGGATTTTGTAACCATTCGGTTTCCATGGATAGTGATGATGATATTAACCCTATATATCAGTGACCTATATCTATATGAGAATGATCTCAACATTGACCTTGATATGGTTGTATGGATGTGACCTTTGGTTTGTCATCAGAAAATCCCCAAATATCAGAAAATCCCCAAATCTGGAGAACTAAAGCTCATCACTTTCGATCTGGAGTACTACCCTTGTGATAAAGTTGATGACTTTCGATCTCCCATTCTCTACCACTTTTCACTTCACCTTCAATATAGATCAAACCAAGGGTAATTCGTTACTGGGTGTTGAGATGGATGAGTTTGTCAAAGTAAAATCCATAGCTTAAACTTCATGAAACTGGTGGAGTCAAATTCATGCAAGCACAAACACATCTTACACATCCTCTTTGAAACTCATCCGAAAGAAAATTGGAAGACATCTAGAGAGAACCCTATAGCCTAACACAATCCAATGGAATTGACCAAAAAAACCCAAATAGAGTCAACCCTACTATAGGAGGAAGGGCATGAAGTAAGAACTTACCATTTTGCAAGAGCTGAGGGTGAATGATGTTCTGCAAGAGCTGAGGGCGAATGTTTTTCTGCAAGAGCTGAGGACAAACGTTGAGGGAAAATGTAGGGCGAATGTTGTTTTGCAAGAGCTGAGGGAAAATTCTGAGGGCAAATGTTGTTCTGCAAGAGCTGAGGGCGAATGCTGTTCTGCAAGAGCTAAGGGCGAATGCTGTTCCGCAAGAGCTGAGGGCGAATGTTGAGGGCGAATGCTGTTTTGCAAGAGCTGAGGGCAAATGTTGAGAGTGAATGTTGTTCTGCAAGAGCTGAGGGCGAATGCTAAGGACGAATGTTGTTTTGTAAGAGCTGAGGGCGAATGCTGAGGGAAAATGCTGTTCTGCAAGAGCTGAGGGTGAATGCTGAGGGCGAATGCTATTTTGCAAGAGTTGAGGGAAAATGCGCGTGTGATATCAGACGTTAATGTATTTTTAATAAAATCATTTTTATGTAGCGCACATTTAAGTGTCGTTATACCGACGGCAGCCAAAGCATCACTATTGCGACGGATGCCTCCAAACGTCGCAATTGCGACACTTAAACATTGTGTCGCACTTACGACGTTTGGAGGCAACCATCGCAATAGAGATGCTTTAGGGCATAGTGTCGCAATTGCGACGTCTTCCTCCAAACGTCACAATTGTGACACTTTGTCTAAGTGTCGGTATTGTGACACTTTTTTCTAAATGTCGTTATAGCGACAGTTTCGGGTGGGATTGAAAAAATTTGGGGAAATTTCCGACATTTGGTCAAAATTGTTGGAACCAAGTGTCGAAATTTCCCCCAAATGTACTAGTGTGCGCTCCATATCGACCCGAACAAGTACAATTTCGAGCATGCAAATATATAAGCTGAAGTCGAACATGTGGAAAATCGTCTAATTACGAACCAATGATGAAAGCTGTTAAGAGATGCAAGACAAACCACCAATGATGACAATGGCCCTCAAGGTACAAAAGGTACAATCTACAGAATGTGAACAATGATCTGACGTCGAACATCCGTAGAATCATTTGATTGAAGGCTAATGATGTGAACCTTGAGTCGAATGCGAAAAACCTGCCATTGAGGCATGCAGGCTCCAAGGTACCAGAAGGGAGTCTCTAGATCAAATTCCTGGATAATGAGTTGAAGTCGACAGGACGTGACCTGGTCGAAGGAGGGCCATAATGTTTCCCACATCATCGACACAAGACAGAGGAACATTATGAAAGTGGATCAGGACCAACAGGAGATCAGAGGAAGGTTGACAACTGCAAAGGAAAACTTCTCTTGAACATATCAACAGCACGACACTGGATTTGGAAGTATTTGACATCAAAGGATTTAAACTCATGATGACATGGAAAAGAGCAGATGAGAGGTCAAAAGAGATTACCCAAACCCATGGAGAAAAAAAATGATGAAATGAGATGTCCCCAACCTGACACAAATGCAGACAAGTGCCATGTTCAAGAGCAATATACTGCCAACATAACTAAAACTTGGTTCCATTTTTCCCCACCATTTCTAGCGAGTACCCCAATTATTTTTTTTAAAAAAAAGCTTGAAGGGGATAGCATATGCTTGAATTGTAAGTTTTTCCTTCGGAAAAATCCAACCTAGTACATTTTACGAGCCCTAGGAAGGAGGAACTTGAATAATTTCATGATGATGACATCCGATGTCATCAGGGTTTAACGAGTTTGACAAAGGAAGAACTCGGCATATTTCATATTTAGAGAGTTTGAAAAGAAGGTAAAAAAGAAAACTCTAGTAGTCCCTTTTCATAAGTAGTCTCACAGATCTGAAAAGGTAGAAAACTGTATCTGAGAGAACCTCTTTGTCGCAATAGGCTAAGGTATTCCTTTTTCATAAATAATCCATCCCAGCCTGAAAAAAGGTTAAACGTATACTGGGTAGATATCGTTTCGCAGCCATTTAACGAGTTCAAAACGACAAGAATCTCAACAATCTTTTTAATTTTAGAGAGTCAGAAAAGAGCTGAAAGATGACTCCAATAGGGAATTTTTCATGTTTTTACCGAGTCCGAAAAAGTATAAAATATAACTCGTTACTTCATCATTGTCACATGAAAAACCTGTTGCTGCATAAGAGACATGTGTAAAACCTATTTCTCGAAAATAATATAATAAAATAATAAAAAAACAAGTCTTAAAACCTAATTAGGGTTGTGAAAAAGTTATAAAATGCCCAAAAATGGTAAAAATAATTACTTTTCACTTTTTACCTCTTGTGGAGCAATAATTACACATTTCACCGTGTAATCTTGCGGCGACGATAATAGCCGATCTAGTAGACCAATCGCAAATTCGTCAGCTCCAACTAAGAGTCAAGATCCCTCTCATCATTTTAAGTCATTTCTTACTATTTACAATTTCCAGTTTCGAATTTTGGGGGAGGAAATGCAAAAATTAGGGCTCGCTGGTTGGCGTGGGTTTTAGGCATGGATTCGCGCCAATTGCCCGATTTTTTACACTAGGGTGCGCCCATTGGCCCGACTGTTTGGGAAACAGTTGCGCCAACACCGAAAACCATTTCTAGGTAAATTTCTGATCAAATACCCCAATTATTCAAAAATTTAAGGTTCAAAATTTACTAATACCACTCATATGAATGTGTTTGCAGGCAAAAAGAAGCAAAATGGTCATTTAATGGAAAGAACGGGAACATAATGAAGAAGATGAATTGGGCATGGAAAATGAGGGAGTCATGGAAGCTCTCAGAAAATTTGGTCTGGAAAAATTCTTCCTAATTCCATGTCTCTAAGCCCAACAAGAGTTATTACAGTATCTGGTCAGCATATGGGATGAAAATCGAGAGAAGTTCATCCTTCGGGATCAAGAACTTGAGATTGAAGTCTCATACTGTAATGTCCCTTTTTGGGTATTCTCAAGATTCTATGTCAGAGATGGACTACAGAGGAATTTACTAGTTATGTCACCTCTGAAAATAGGGTGAGAACCAGAGGCTACCTGGCCAACTGTAGACTCTGCCTATAGAACTTGGAATAATCCCAATTCAGGAATCTCAACAAGGCCTTCAAAGAGAACGTTGTATAAGAAAATATGAGCAAGGAAAATGTTGATCGGGGCTGGGATCCACTCATTCAAGCTATATTTGACATATATATACAATTTCAGAAGAAAAAAATAATTTTAAGCACATTAAAAAGATCTCCCAGAAACAAGACTAGCTAGAAATCAGCCAAAGAGAGAAGCTGCTGCAAAATGGAAACCCCAGCTACTAGAATTGCCCAGATTTGACTGAAACTCAGAGGAGGTCAGCCAAAGAACTGATACTTCAGCAATATAACAGTAAATCAGATTTACATATGATCTTATTTCCTTTACAACTGATTACAAGAAGAACTAGGGCAAGATCCCTTCAGAAATTAGAGCTGCAACTAGGAATAAACTGCAGAAATACATAGACAGCGTTATTTTTCAAATGGTTCAGCTGCTGTAAATTAAATTTCAGATCTAGGACAGATATATGTATGAAACATCAGATCTAATATAGATCTAGAAGCTACAAGACTTTAATAACAAGATCTAATTGGAATTACTTCAAAATATTGCATATTGAGCTGTAGATCTGAATTACAATATACTGTGCTGCAGAAAACCCAGAAATTTCTGAAGATAACTTTATTGCTGAAATAGATCAGATCTATAGAGACATGGATCAGCAACCCAATCCACGGATCACCAAGGGAAGGCAAGCCTAACACCAAGAGATCTCCTCCAAACTGATAGCAAACTGAAATAACAAAGCCCCCTTACAAAATAACGCAGTATAGAGCAGAAATTGTGCAGAGGGCCCCCTTACAAAATAACGCAGTATAGAGCAGAAACTATGCAGAGGGTGAAGGAGACTGAATACATGGAATGGAAAGTACAGATATGATATAAAATATAGTTTATCTAACTCCTTGGAGGCTTAATAACACTCTCCAATAGAGAAAGCCTCTCAAAAACAACTAGATCTAAGCAGATCTACAATGCCACTTGCTACAAAAGATAGCAGCTGCAAAACCCTCAATGGGCCAGCGCTACTCATGAAAGATAGAGCTTGGTCTCAAACTAGATAGTGGCCAAATTCAACAAAGAACTCCTCCAATGATCCTCAAGGGAAGAGATGAAAACCCTAATCAAGAATTCCAATCACAATCCTCCACTAAACAACAAAGAATGGTATTTGTCTAAGCAGACAAATACTTCAGAAATATAATTCATCAACAACCCCTTCATGTTGCTCTCCTCATTTTATAACATGAGAAAGCATTTGAAAACCCTAAACCACTTTGATGAGTCACCCCTCTTCACATTAGAGGCTCCCTTCTAGAACTGCGCAGTCCCTCTTGGTGATGCATTGAACCTAGACAGCATATTTGATTTGGTCAAGGTGGACCCAATCTTTGGCTCAATCCTCTTTCACACCTGCAAGTGATTATTTACATAGCCCAAATTTGTCTTTGTTCACATGGGAATTGATTTATTAGGAGTTTTACATGTCCTCCTTTATTCATTTATTCATAAATCATAAAATAAATCAAAATTTAATGTCTCCTCTTCGCTAAGGCTAAGTAGGAACATTACAGTCCTCCCCCTCAAAATGTTGGTTGTCCTCAAGCAACTAGTAGGTAAGAGTTGTGTCTCTTCTCCTTCTTCATTGATGACACCATCAAGAATAAAGATCTCATCATAAAGCAAGTGTTATCCAAGGCAATACGTCAAAAACTGCTCCTCCAATGCTAGCATGATAGGTTCATAGTCTGCCCCTTCAGGAGTGTAAAACTCAACAGAAATATACATGGGTGAACCAATGTCACATCTGAAACATGTATCATGAAGTACTGGATATATTTCCATCCCATGTGGCACATGTACACTATTGACTCTTTGCCCATACATACCCATAAACAAAACCAATATGTCATCTATGTATGGTAGCAAAATCACATAAAGGCAAACTGAAATTTGCACATGAGGAGGTGGGTCACAATCCCACATAAGGTACCAGCGCAGTACACTCCTTGTTCTGAGTAGATCTGAATGTGATAGGTGCTACTCCCACCACACATTTTTTTCATAAGCCACTTTTACATGGCTGAAAATGAAACTCTCATTAGGAGCCTTTGGAAAGCACCCATCATGAAAAACAATCTCCCTTTGCACCTCAAGGGAGTGGCCAGCTTTGGAGTTTTCATTGGCCCCATCTTTGCCATGAGATCTGCATGTAATATTTCTCCTTGTATGAGCCATGGCCTGCATACATATGGTAAGAGAGTGTGCCAAATCAGAAAAATAAACTTGCTCTACAAGATCAGATTTCTTACCATACAAACCTCCCATACTCAGAGAGTTAGGCATGGGTTTTTCCCCTCTTTTGAGAGAAGAAAGAGATGGCTGAAATATATCTTGCATAGGATACTTTGGCTACCCCATATCCACATAGCTATTGCACTCTTTTAAGTTTTGATTTAGTTCCTCCCAATCATAATGCTGATGTAGCTCTTCCTCCATACCCTCCCAATCAAAACTCTTCAAGATTAGGGAGTAGATTTTTGCTAATTGCATGTAGCTGGAAAGGAACTCCTTGTGTTCCCTTTGTATTATTTCTTGCTTAAGCTTTTAGGCTTCAGACAAGAATACTTTTCCAAGATGATAGATGACCCCTTCATGGACCATATAGCCTCCTCCTTGCTTTATACCATCTAGGATCATCCCGGTGTGCAGATCTTTGGAGTACTCTACAAGGAGTTGAGACCTCCAATATGGATCTACACTCCTCAACAAGGAAAACACTATAGATGTATCTATGGTGGTGCTTTCCTTGTTTCTACTTGTTCCTTTGGCATTATTCATGCCAAAATTTTGTGTGGGAAGGCTGATCCTCCCCTTTTCTTCCTCCCACAATGCAGTGACTCTTTCTTCCATTGTTTCGGCACTTGGTGAAGCTTTCCCCACAGAATCTAATGGCATCCCAAGATGCTTGTCATGATGTAGGAATGTCCCTTGCAGCAATCTCATGAACATGAGAGAATGAACCATGAGATCCTTGCCCTCACTGCACAAATCCATCTTTGTTGTGTGGGTAGAGACATCAAGTGAAGGGTAGGTGTGCATGCCTTGAATAACTTATTGCTTCCCACTCTTCAAGTCCACCCACTCCATCTGCAAGGCCCTCCAATCAGTGTTGAATTTTCCCAAAGTAATCAACCAATGGACACCCAAGATGAGGTTGGTGTCTGGTATGTCCACCACAAAGAAGTGGTCCCTCAAAGTTTAGGTCCCCATAGTCACAGAAAGTGAGGGAACATACTGCATGCACTGCATAGTTCTGTCCCTCGGTACCAAAACAGAGAACCCATCTAAAGAATCAGTAGGTATCCCTCTCCTCTGCACAAAGTGAGCATCAATAAAATTGTGGTTTTCTCCACTGTTAATAAGAATAGATACTCTTTGGTCCATAACTGAACCCTGCACTCTAAGAGTCAAATATTTGGGCACTCCCCTCAAAGAAGCAAGAGTCCCATTGGTTGGAGCAAATGCTCCTTCTTCTTCCCTGGATGATGATGGATCCTCCTCCTCATCATCACCAGCACTGTGACCTCTCCTAGGTCCATAATTTCCTTCCTCCTCCTCACAATCGGAGAAGACTTCAATATAATGTGCTCTTCCAACAACATATCTATGTCCTGACACCCATGATTCTTGACAAGTGAAACATAATTTCTTCTTTCTCAACTCCCTCCAGAGATCATTGTTATGAGGCTTTTTCTGTGAGCTCTCCTTTGGTGGAGCATCTTTCCCTTCCTTCCCTTTAGAAGAGTGAGTGGCTTTGCTAGGAAGGGTTGTGTTTGCTCTTGGCAAGGCATCTTGGAGATCTCTTGTTCTTTCAATGGCATCATGCAGTGTGGTGGGTTTGGTAGACTTGACCAACCCATGCAAAGGTTCCTCCAAGCCATCTATGAACATATAAACTCTCCTTGCAACTGAAATATCAAGAACCATAACAGTCATCCTCAAAAATTTAGAAATATAGGCTTCAGCATCTTATGTCTGCTTAATCTTGGCCAAGCTTATGAAAGGGGCCTCCAGATCTTTCCGATCAAATCTTTCCACTAGTCTCCTAGTGAACTCAGCATAAGTGGACACATTTTTTTGCCCCAATGTAGAAATTCCATGAAACCACCAGTTGTGGGCTTCTCCATCAAAATATAGCGCAGCAATCTTAATGGCTTCTGCTTCAGGCACTTTATTTAGCTGGAAGTAGATGTCCAACTTTTCCACCCATGCTTTAGCTGAATAAGAGGGTGATCCATCAAACTTAGGCAAAAAGAACCTGCCCATGGTGTGGTGCCTCCCATGAAGGAAACCTCCATCTCTATACTACTGCAATGGTCTCCTCCAGTCCTTTAGATGGCAGAAATCTTGAAAGCTCAAGTTATCCTTGAACCTTTGGCTTTGTGAATTATATTCTGCAAAGTAACCTTCCAAAGAGGTTGACTCTTGAAGCCCTTCATTCTCTACAATCAATAAGGTAGGAATTGTAGAGCGTTGTGAGATCTATGGAGCTTGTGGCAAGCTCACCGGTGGACCAGTCCCAAACTGAGACATTTCAAAACTCTCTCCTTGATGGATTCCTCCAAGGGAATCCCTCATTCTCTCTATCCTCATCTCCTTTATTTCCTTGGATAGATCTTGCATGGTTTCCAAGAGATTTTTTGCAAACTCTTCTGCCTCCTTATCTTTATCATTCAACTCAGGGCCTTTCCCCTTGTCCTGACCCTTGTCAAGGTCAACAGTAGTATAGTCATACTTTCTATGAATTCTATTCTGGTATCTCACCTCCCTCTCAGAAAGAGGATCTTCATCTTCGGAATGCATCATGACTAAGGCTCCAAATCTAGCACAGGTTGTGCTAAGGGTGGAGCTCTGATACCACTGTAATGTCCCTTTTTGGGGATTCTCAAGATTCTATGTCAGAGATGGACTACAGAGGAATTTACTAGTTATGTCACCTCTAAAAAGAGGGTGATAACCAAAGGCTACCTAGCCAACTGTAGACTCTGCATATAGAACTTGGAATAATCCCAATTCAGGAATCTCAACAAGGCCTTCAATGAGAACGTTGTATAAGAAAATATGAGCAAGGAAAACGCTGATCAAAGCTGGGATCCCCTCATTCATTTTTTATGTGACATATATATACAATTTCATCATAAAAAAATAATTTTAAGCACATTAAACAGATCTCCCGGAAACAAGACTAGCTAGAAATCAGCCAAAGAGAGAAGCTGCTACAAAATGAAAACCCCAGCTACTAGAATTATGCAGATTTGACTAAAACTCTGAGGAGGTCAGCCAAAGATCTGATACTTCAGTAATATAACAATAAATCATATTTACATATGATCTTATTTCCTTTACAACTGATTACAAGAAGAACTAGGGCAAGATCCCTTCAGAAATTAGAGCTGCAACTAGGAATAAACTACAGAAATACATAGACAGCGTTATTTTTCAAATGGTTCAACTGCTTTACATTAAATTTCAGATCTAGGATAGATGTATGGATGAAAAATTATATCTAATACAGATCTAGAAGCTACAAGACTTTAAGAACAAGATCCAATTGGAATTACTTCAAAATATTTCATATTGAACTGTAGATCTGAATTACAATATACTGTACTGTAGAAAACCCAGAAATTTATGAAGATAACTTTATTGCTGAAATAGATCAGATCTATAGAGACATGGATCAAAAACCCAATCCATGGATCACCAAGGGAAGGCAAGCCTAACACCAAGAGATCTCCTCCAAACTGATAGCAAAATGAAATAACAAAGCCCTCTTACAAAATAACGCAGTATAGAGCAAAAACTGTGCAGAGGGTGAAGGAGACTGAATACATGGAAACCCTCAATGGGCCAGCGCTGCTCATGAAAGGTAGAGCTTGGTATCAAACCAGATAGTGGCCAACTTCAGCAAAGAACTCCTCCAATGATCCTCAAGGGAAGAGATGAAATCCCTAAACGGGAATTCCAATCAAAATCCTCCACCAAACAGCAGAGAATGGTATTTGTCTAAGCAGACAAATACTTCAGAAATATAATTCATCAACAACCCCTTCATGTTGCTCTCCTCCTTATTTTATAACATGAGAAAGCCTTTGTAAACCCTAAACCACTTTGATGAGTCACCCCTCTTCACATTAGAGGCTCCTCCTAGAACTGCGTAGTCCCTCTTGGTGATGCATTGAACCTAGACAGTGCAGTTGATTTGGTCAAGGTGGACCCAATCTTTGGCTCAATCCTCTTTCACACCTGCAAGTGATTATTTACATAGCCCAGATTTGTCTTTGTTCACATGGGCATTGATTTATTAGGATTTTTACATGTCCTCCTTTATTCATTTATTCATAAAGCATAAAATAAATCAAAATTTAATGTCTCCTCTTAGCTAAGGCTAAGTAGGGACATTACACATACCTACATTTCATCACAGGATTATCATGAAGAGGAGTAGCACCAATCCTAACCGGCACCTAGCCTTGCATGGAAAACATGACCATGGAGATAGATAGGGTACGTCCAGGAGCACGGAAGGGATCAGGTAGTGGGAAACTTGATATTCAAACTATCCCAGATTTGACACTACGAGTGGTGCTACATACCATCACACGAGCTGCGGGGTCACAAGCACCACACGAAGCAATAAAGAAATATTTGCTTCTTTCTGTAGACTACATGGCACCGACCATCTACAACTGGGCAGAGGCCATGACAATAAACATGAAGCACCAACTAACAAAATGCAAGAAGTCCAAATTGAAACAATTTGGTTATGGATCTATTCTGGTATCGTTCTTCTTGGAAAGACTACCCATTTTTTAGCGACAGGAGGTCATAGTCCCGACACCACCAGCGAGAGAACCACAGATGGCTTGATGGGTAGCTTTGATGCCAAGGGCAGGGGCAGTCAATAGATGTCCTAGAGACTGGAATTTTTTTATTGGCTCCGCCAACAACTGATTTGTCGTGGAGGACTGGCCCTACTCTGGTACAGATTTCACTAATGATCTGGACCTCCCACTCCTGAAGGGAGAATATTGGGATGAAGATTTGGGTGAGACTCATTTTTTAAGTTTTATGAGTATTATGATTTTATTTATTTATTCACCCATGTTCTGACATTAAATCTCTGTAATTGTAGACGTTGGCCCAGAGAGACCTGTCGGCATGTCACCGATAGCGAGGCAAATCCCTCACAATTTCGACCCTCAAGGCGAGGGCGGCGAGGAAGATGAGATAGTGCGCAACTAGGAGGGGATCACACGAGGAGTCCCAGATTATGCATGTTTTGACGATGTTCCTCACGCCTACCAGAGACATACCGTAGGGGTACCCAGCTGAATTCACTGCTTGCTGAGGCAGCTAGTACGTGCAGTGACATGTTATCACGAGCACCATGCTGATTAGACACCTAGGTTTTATTTTATCTTCATATTTGAGAGACATGATGTCTCGAGATGTAACAGAAACATACATATATTTTTTGAAGTTATGATGCACACGGTTGCAAACATGCAATATATATATATACATCTATTTCCTACATGGATCTTTTACATATGATGATGTTTTTTACAAATTATGAAATGTCTATCTAATACAATGTTAGCCACTGTATCCGTTAATGTGTTCATTTGTCTAGGAATATACTGATAGGTAATAAAATAAAAATGTCTTTCCAACAAATGAATACATAAATACAATCTCAGAATGTGCAGATTTCTAACTGAATAATGATTATTGAGTTGTAGAACGACAAGTTGTGAATCTATATTTACAAGAAATGTGCGTATGCTGAGGTTGATCATCTCGGTTAATAGTTCAATGAAAGTGCTATATTCAACAACATTGTTTGTAGTTCATCCTAGACAAATACCTTGCAGATCTATCAACTCACGAACAGGATCATAAATTACCCAGGCTGCCGAAGACAAATTCCTGGTACTGCGAGAAGCACCATCTATGAAACTGACATAAGGGGTAATAGACATTTGCAGAATAAGAAAGACCCAATAAGCAGGAAAAACACTCACAAAGTGCACCAAACCAAACACATGTACAAAAACAGAAATAACCCCTATGTACACCTATTATGCATGAATGACTCACATATAATATTTTTTGAGATACAACCCATTTCTGGGTTGTTTAAGGGGATGACCTTCGTAGTCAACTAGCTCATAGGCCCCATTTTGCAACACACGTTTAACGATGTAAATTCCATGCCAAATAGGTTGAAATTTGCTTGCCCCCAGCTTATCATGAGCTTGGTCATACAGGAGGACGAGATCTCCTTCAACGAAAGAACGAGGGGAGATTGATTGATCAAAATGAGCTTTGACCCGCTTTTTCTGTGCTTCAATAATGAGAGCAGCAAAGCAGTGGGTTTCATCCAACCTTTCTAAATAAAGGAGACATTGTTCTTCTGGTGAAGTATTCGACAGTAATTCAACAGCCAACTTGAGTGAAGGTATTTCACGTTCAATCGGGAGAGTAGCTTCCAGTCCATAAACCAACTGGAAAAGAGTGAACCCGGTTGTGTTCTTAATTGAGGTTTGGTATGCCCAAAGAGCCGAAAATAACATGAGATTCCAATTTGATTTGTGGATCTTAATCGTACATTGAAGCATCATGACAAGAACTTTGTTCACAGATTCAACCTTGCCATTGGCTTGAGGGTAATACGGCATTGAGCTGTCATGACGCAGACCCAACTTAGAAGTCAACTTTGCCACCATATAATGCTGAAAATGGGAACCATGATTGGTAATGATGGCATGAGGGACACCAAACCTAGAAATAATGTGATTGAATATGAACTGAGCAGCTATCTTATCGTCAACAACAAGTGTAGGCATTGCTTCGGCCCATTTGGTGAAGTAGTCCACGGCTACGATAATATAAGCATGCCCCCCGGCTGAATGAGGGTTACACGTCATAAAATCTATGCCCCACTTCACAAAGTGACCAACGTTAATGACAGGATGAAGAATAACGGGTAGCGCATGCAACTCACGTTGATAAATCTAGCAATCATGGCATTTATGAACTGTGACAATACAATCTCTGAAAATAGAAGGCCAAAAATAACCAGCACGAAGAATATTCTGTGCAGTAGCATAACCAGACATGTGACCACCACAGACACCACTGTGACAATCATTCAGATATTTCTCGACTTCCTCGAGGGTCAAACATCGTCGGAGAATGGAATTGACTCCAACACGATAGAGAGTATCTCCAACGATACAATAAGGTTGCGACTGATGGCGGATGCATCGGCGGGCAACCTTCATCAACTCAGATCTAAAAGATGAAGTCTGGAGATAGATGATGATATCACCATACCAAGGATCGAGGGTGCTAATCAAGAAAAGCAAATCATCTGGAATGAATTCCTCAGAACGAGAAGGAGCAGAGTTGGAAGGGAGAAAACAGAGTAAATCAACAAAGACCAATGATTTCTTAGACTTGGCATCAGTAAATTCCAAATAAAACTCTTGGAGGGTAACAATCCCCTTTGAGTATTTTCCCCCCAACAATTGTCGAGACAATATGTAGGTCATGGGGTTGCATTCAGAAATCACCATCACTGTATGCAAAAGAATATAGTGACGAAAACGTTGAACGGCTTGAACAACAGCCAACACTAACTTCTCAACGTGGGCATAACACGTTTCGGGGTCAAGAAGGTTACGAGATAGGTAATAAATAAAATGATCATGACCGTCATCATCGTCTTGTACCAAAACCATGGCAGTCGTGCTGAAAGCGGCAGCTAAATAAAGGGAAAAATCATGATGATAATTTGGAGGGCAGAGGAGAGGAGCATTGACCAACAATGTTTTCAATGCATTGAAATATTTCTGAGCGATCTCATCCCAGTAAAAAGGAACGCCCAACTTTAACAATCGTGTGAATCCTTTAGCTACTTCAGCATAGCTAGGTATAAAACGACGTATAAAATTAGCTTTCCCTTGTAAACTCTGCAACTGATGCAATGAGGAAGGAGAGGGGAGATTGATAATAGCCTCAACCTTGAGAGGATCTAGGCAAATCCCATCTTTGGAAATGATAAACCCTAAGAGTCTACTAGAATCAATGCAAAAGACACACTTGTGCAGATTAAGCCGAATGTTATAGTGTCTACAACAAAGAAAAATCTGACGAAGATGGTCCGGATGGTCCCTACGCTTAGCTGAATGAGTCGAAAGGTCATCTAGATAAGGCTGAATGATATGGTGAATATCATGAAAGGCATAAGACATCGCGTGCTGAAATGTGGCCCCGGCATTATTCAAACCAAAAGGAAGCTTCTTATATGCAAAGGTGCCCCAAGGATAGATGAAGGCAGTATTGTGTTGATTAGTCGGGAGAATGTTGATTTGACTATAACCCGAAAAACCATCTATAAGGGAAAAAATCTTGCTCCTGGCACAATAATCAATGATTTGATCGATAAAGGGAGTAGGATAATTATCCTCAGGACAAGCTCAATTGATATCACGATAGTCAACACAGACACGAATAGTGCCCTGTTTCTTGTCAACAGGAACAATATTAGAGACCCATTCATTCAATGGAATTGGATAAATGAAACCATCTTTGAGAAGCTTTTCCACTTCGGCCTTAATGGCATCAGCGTTCTTAGGATGCACTAGATGGAGAACACCTTTGGAAGGCGGCCAAACAACGGATTCGACGCTAGGCCGTTCAATCTCAAGAGACCCAGAAAAAGGTGGAGGAGGAGGACCATCAGCGATCTCTTTCCCCACTGCCTGACGCGAACCAGAATAATCTTGTGATCAAGTAGCAATAGAAACAGTGTAGAACCGTTCATCATGAACACTTGTGAAATAGATAGGGCAAAGGAGTGAGGGTGCTCTACCATCTGGGTCTGCTGAGGAAAAGGTTCTTTAAGAATGGCCAGAGCTCCTTAGGTTCTTTTGAGCAATCGACTCACTTCACACCATCAAGGAAAGTCCTTGGTGAAGTGCTCATCATCACAAATCAAACAAAGATACTTCGGTTTACGTTGAGAACTATTAGCAGAACGAGGTTTTGGAGAATCCTATTTCGGGGTATCGGCTTTGGCCTTACCTTTACCCTTCTTCTTACCTTTGGAAGTGTTATCTATAGGATTGGCCTGAAGGACATTCACTTCTGTGGATTTGCCAAAATTCAAAGTTGACTGAGAAGCTACACTATTGCAAAAGTAGAATTTTTCTTCCCAGAGTTAGATGAAGGAGACTTTTGAGAAGTTTGCGATACGAAACCAATAATACCATCAACAGATGGAGTCGCTGGTGATTTAGAAGTTCCAGGTAGAGGAGCATCAGGCAAGATATCATATAATGCACCAGACTGAGAGTACATGAGATCAAGGTACTGGGCGTAAGCAATGGCTTGTTCCTCGATAACACATGCCCCCATAGCTATGTCTTTAGCAATCTGATTAAAAAAGGAGGTAGTGAACTAATGAGTCAGAATCTCATCACGTATTTAAAATTTGATCATGCGACGACGACGCCGCCACTCATGAATATGATCCGAGATATGAGTAACTCGGTCTTGTTTCAATGAAGTGAGGAGATGCATCTCGATCTCATAGCGGATCGGTAATTGAAAATGTAAGGAATGCCATGGCCAAAGAATTGAAATCTTGGAAAACTCCACGAGACAGCTCAATGTACCACTTTGTAGCGGCACCATTAGGAGTTTGCTAGAAAAGACGGAGACGAATAGAATCGTCAACCCAAGAGTTAGAAGAACACCACAAGTGGTAAGTCATAACATGCATTTGTGGGTCTTCACCAGGTTTACCTTCAAATTTAGGACAATCGCCAGGGATTTTGTTTGGAACCGGAGGCCAATATGGATTATGAAGAATAGGATCATTTTTCAACTTCGACACATCTGGTAATTCCAACATAGCAAGAAATGGTAATTGAGTATTAAAATTCCTCGGACCTGTGTGTACATTCCACCCAGTCCTAGCGGGATTCTGTCCCCATACATTCTACCCCAAAGGATTCAGATCATAGGGATTAAAAACAGGATAATTCGGTTGATACTAGGGTTGAGGACCACGATATTGAGTCGATGTAGACCATTGAGGTCTTTGCTGAGTAGCATAAGGATTCTGCTGTGGAATGTAAGTATGACTTTGAAGTTGTTGATACATAGGTTGATTTTGAGGGTAAGGAATTTGGGGTGCCCTATATACCGGTTGATATGAAGCTTGGCGGTAATAAGCGCCCTGCGGTTGCACAGGTTGACCTTGAGGGGCAGGTTGAGCAAGCTGCTGAGTAGGGTAAACAGGTAAAAAGGGCTGCAGAAACGAAGGAATCTGTTGGTAGGTAGGTTTTTGTTAGCCACCTATAAAATCTTTCATATCAAGTGGTGGCTAAATGATTTTGGATAGCCTTCAAGAAACAATTTCATTGATAAAATTGTTGATGCTTAAAGTCCTTTGATAATATCCTATCCTTTGGATAAATCGTCACTGCTTTTCCCCTTTTCAAACTCAGAAATTATGTTGTCATTACATGAAGAAAAATTGCTTCAAACTCCCATTTTTTCCCCTTCCTTCATTTAAAAACTAACCTTCATTTTTAATCCCTTTATTCCCATGAAATTCCTCAGTTTTTCATGATTTCCCTTCTTCCCTTTATAATTTCCCCCTTTACAGAGTTTAAAACTTCTTTTTTGAACTCTGTCGAAACCACCAAATCCATTAAAAAATCTGAAAATTTTCATAAAAAATAAGTTTTTATTACTAAGGACTTAAGCCCCTTTAGGCTAAGTCCTAAACCACTTCCCCACCATACGCCCTAGTGCTGGAACCAAACGCTAAACCCATATGGTGCTTATCGGCATCGGAACTTTTTGACGAGCGCATATGTTTTGTTACATAAAACCTCCGATGCGATCAGCTCCCTTTTGTTATAACTCCCGATCCCATGCTTCCTCTGTAAAAAACCAAGAGTTATGCTCCCAAGCGCTTATCGCATCGGAAGTTTACGTTGGGCGCATTTTAAAATATGCTATTTTACCCCCCTCTGATTGCGATGGCCCGATCGCATCAGAAAATTCTGCGAAGACTCTTCCGATCGCACCATCGCATCGGCCCACCTCCGATCATCCCAAAACTGCGAACGCCTTTTCAATGCATTTTTCTCCACCAAAGGTCTTTTAAACCTCTTTTCCTTGTAATTTCCACCATTTCTCTATAAAGTGACCCCTTCACATTATTATTGCCCCGATTGATCTTGACCGTCGATCAAAAAAAATCTACGGCCCGGACTTAATCCTATGCACCATTTTATGCATGCATGTGTTTTGTTACATAAAACCTCCGATGCGATCAACTCCCTTTTGTTATAACTCCCGATCCCATGCTTCCTCTGTAAAAAACCAAGAGTTATGCTCCCAAGCGCTTATCGCATCGGAAGTTTACGTTGGGCGCATTTTAAAATATGTTATTTCACCCCCCTCTGATTGCGATGGCCTGATCGCATCAGAAACTTCTGCGAATACTCTTCCGATCACACCATCGCATCGGCCTCCCCCGATCGCACCATCGCATCGGCCCACCTCCGATCATCCCAAAACCCCGAACGCCTTTTCAATGCATTTTTCTCCACCAAAGGTTTTTTAAACCTCTTTTCCTTGTAATTTCCACCATTTCTCTATAAAGTGACCCCTTCACATTATTATTGCCCCGATTGATCTTGACCGTCGATCAAAACAAATCTACGGCCTGGATTTAATCCTATGCACCATTCTTCCAACCACCCCCTTTGACCCCCGCAAGAAAAACTCCACCGTTGGATGCTTTCATCCAACGGCTACGACCTAATACGCGACCTCTGAAGTAGTCTTACCAAATAAACGCAGGATTTTATAATATTTGTGTGTTTTTTGCAGGTTCTAATGGATTTCCAATATTTTAAAGGAAAATTAAAGCCAAAGGATGACGATCCTTCAGACTTTGTTTATTAAAAATTATCCATTCAAAGGGCTTAAACTCCATGTCTCGTCAATGCTTCATGAGGCATTGATGCCATACGAGCCCTGCGTGACCTGCACATCAACAAGACATAGTGTTACTAAATCACAATTAAAAGAGTATCAGTGTCTAAGACCTGCCACAGCAGAAACAAAAGATTGAAGACAAATTTGGGGATTATGGCTAAGATTGGTTATCAAAAGCCTAATCCCCCAAATTAAAACACAGTTAAAAGAAAATCACAAGTGTTTATCAAACAGAAAGGCCTCCACCACCTTAACAGAGGCAAATTGATTCCTCTCAGCTACCACAGTGCCACCTGTAGCCACAAGAATTCAAACAGAGGCCGAAGTTATTGAGAAAAATCAGATATTTGCCTCAACGTAGCCGAAGAATTAATTATGCCAAAGGAATTTAATGTAAAAATATCAGCAGAGTTATTACATTCATGACACAGAGCCTCAAAAGTCAAAAAAAGCTCCCACCAAGCTTAATCTTAAGTGTAAAACAATTAATACAGACAAAACATCTGCAAACTTCTTCATCGAGCCCCTCAAAGGCCGAGAAGTCATTAGTCTGTATTAATTGCCCTGGGAGATCTTTTATCAGATCTCACCTCCTCATTCTTCTATAAATACTTCTATAGAAGATGAGAAATTGTTGGTTGATTGATCACTAGTTGTAATACTAAAACTCTTTGAAATAATACATAGTCTGTTGAAGTTGAAGAAGAAATTGAAGTCTTGGAAGCCTTGATGATGTTGTTGCATGCTTGTTCCTGAGAAGGCTCTATCATTGGATCCATGAGCTTGGCTATTGGTGAAGTATTCTAAACTGTTTAAATGTTTTTCTCCTGTTTTCATTCTGTTCCATAATTTCTTACTACAGTAGGTGGAAATTTTTAGGCTAAGAAATGACTCCTTGAAGCACCTTAGACCTGTTCATCCTTCATTGTTTCATGTTTTCTTTTGCTGAGGTATTTTAGAGTCTTTAATCTCTCTCTTTAGTCCTCATGCTCATTTATTTCTATGATAGTTCGAATAAGATGGTTTCAGCATGATTTATTGTTCTTCCTGCTTGTTTGCTACCACTTAAAGGCTATTATTGAAGTCTCCCTTTGAAGTATTTATGCTTATAGTGAGCCAAGGAGGTATGTTCTGATATTTCCCTTTTTCCTTGCTTAAACAGTTGTCTTAAAGGTCTTTATAGTTGTAATCATAGATGTATTGGGTGTTCCCTCTTCTATGACTGCAATTATCAGTGAATCTTTTATTTTTTATAAGTCATTTGAAATAAAATCTTTGAGGAAATAGGGTGTTCCCCGAATCTTAGATTTCATTTTAAAAGTTGTTTTGAAATCATTATTTTCTTAAAGGTGTGATTTGTAGAATTCATGGTTAGCCCTGTCTATCAAATAGCTCTTTATTGTTCAAATTGTGTTTTCAAATTCCCATTGTTGAGAATTAAACTTCTCTTTCCCAATCATTGATGTCCATCTCATTCCAAAAACCAAAGGATCCTGTGGCCATGTTAGATTTTCCCTCTGATATCCCATATCCATTGATAAGTTTGTCATGACCTATTTTTGATTCCATTGCTCAATGAAGCTACTACTTCCCCTTTCTACCTATATTTCCTAGATCTTTCATATTCTGTTGTATCAATCCAACCAAACAAACAAACAAACATCTGCACTTAATAACTAGTCTAAAACCAATACTCTGAGCACACAAGATAAACCTTTGCAAACAAACATTTGAGAGATCCCTCTCTAATAACAGGAGGACTAGATCCTATAACTCTAAAGATTGGTTCTGATGTTGCCTTGTCTTTTGATTTTCCAAACTATCAAAACACAGGACACCAACATAATGGCGATCACGTTGGGACCCTAAGTAAAATATTCAAAATTAAACACTCACTGTCTGGTATAACATAAGTAACCTTCTTCAAGCACTACCAAGCATAATGGTAATCATGATAGGACTTATTTTGAATCAGTGACGAACTAAGTAACCCTTAGGATTCTCTTAGAACCCTATCAAACCTTGAAGGAATCAGTTACCAAGCCATAAGAGTGAACTCTTTATGTTTTGAAACCCTAGCTAAGTGTTAAGCTAGATCTAGGACACTCTCATAACCTATAAGATCAAGAAACTTAGAAAAACCCAAAAACATTTTAGTTTGGCTTCATAATAAACTTGGTGGTGGACCATAAAACCTTTTACCTCCAAAAGAGCTAAAAATTTCCACCTGGTGATTCCAAAATCCTAAACAAACCTTAAGAATCCACTGGGAGGACCCATAATCTTTGTAACATCATACAAACTTAGTTAGAAGGCTTTAGGATTAAATTTTTCTTCTTTTAAAAAGATCAGTTAGCCTCTTAAAGATTGTCATATCTGGTTAAAACTTTTCTTTTAGCTGGGTTCGAAAAACACAACATAGTGGCTCCTAGAAAGATTCATACTAGAGCTTTCCCCAACCCAAACCCACCGGAAATAGTTGACAACCTTGAAAGTATACTTAGGGAGTCCCCTAAGGTTAAAATTTCAAATGTTTTCAGATCACCCTTGAGAGCTAATTCAGTTCCTGAAAATCTTGTAGCTCTACACCAATCACAAGTTGACTTAAGAATTCCTTTTAGAACTAGGTCGCTTGATGATATAACTTAAAAATATTCTGAGTCTTTACTTTTATCCCCAGAACAAAGTGAACATCCTGGTAGTAGAGAAACCACACCACCTGATTTACATTTCCTTTCCAATTTAGGTGTCTCTCATCCAAGATCAGCCCAACAATCTGTCCCCGGTACATCCACATCTGTCCATCCAACATCCACTATCCAAACCACTTCATTGCTGCCCACTTTCCCTTTCACAAACCCACCCCTTGTAAATCCACCTTTCTTTCCAGCCATGGCAACATGGTATGCCCCATTAGTGTTACCACAACCTATGCTTCCCTTACCAAATGATTACCAATCTAAAATCCCTCATTTCACTGGAAAAGAGTCTACAACAGCTCAACATAATGTAGATAGGATGGAGGATGCTTTCGATTACATGGAGATAGAAGAAGAAACTGTGAAGATGAGAATCTTCGCCCAAAGTTTAGGAGGATATGTAAAGAAATGGTTTGAAAACTTACCTCCTAACAACATAAATGATCTCCCTACCTTGCATCAAACATTCATAAACAAGTGGGAACTCAAAAAGAACCCTCTCCAAATACTAGTAGAGTATAGTAGCCTTAAAAGAAATCAAGGGGAGAGTGTTCATGATTACTCCACTAGGTTCAATAGCGTTTACAATGCTCTTCCACCTCATATGAAACCTCCTTAAGGCATGGCCTTAGTAAGGTATCCTAAATTCCTTGATACTAAAATGACTTATCAATTAAGGGAGAGGGATTACTTAACCTTAGAAGACATGCAGAAAGAACCTGTGAGTGTAGAAGCAAACATAATTGAGAAAATAAATAGGTTGAGATTAGAGAGGAGGGTAAATTATAAATATGACCTTCTACCCTTAACCTCAACTTCTGACACAAAAATTGACAACCTAGTGAAGGTGATGGAGAGGATGCTTGAAAAGATCAATTTGAATGAGAGAGTGCCACCAAGAGAACCTCAAAATAACCAAAACAAAAATAAAAATCAGAATTATAGAAGAGAAAACAAACAAGATAAGCAAAAGGAAAGCGACCAACAGATTAGACCTCCCTTCCAATAGAACTATGTAGATCAATATGAGGAAGATAGGTAGTTGGAAAGGTTCGGAGAATCTCATGTAAACTCGATTGGATCAGACAGTGGAGATGATGTTTTCCTCACTGAGGAAGAACAAGGTTTTTTCTCTTATGATCAAAATACAAACACCTATGAAGATTCTGATGACTATAGATTGGATTTTGAAAATGCAATCATGGAGGTGCATAAACAATATGATCTTAGGAGCAAGGGGAACATAGATAATTTAAAGGATAATGACACTAATACTGCTATCAAGAAAAACACAGAAACTCATCCCAAAAAGACAGCAGAAAAAACCAACATTTTGACCAAGAAACCAGACATAAACAAAGACAAAAGTGTCCAGCCAAATGTTGAACAGAGTACCCCTAGCACTTCAACTAGCAGTCCTAATAAAACTATCCCAATTACCAGTCCAAACAAAGTTCAGCAAGTCAAAACTGTTGAAAGGAATACAATTGAAAAAACAGATGTAAATATGAACTAGTCAATTGTTCCTTTCAGCCTTGAGGGAGAGATTGCAAAGATAAAAATTACCATTCCCCTAGCTGAACTAGTAACCCAAGAAGTGTACAAAAACCAAGTTTTGAAAGCTTTGAACTTAGGAAGTGATACTGACACCTTAAACTTGACAGATGACAAGCCTGAGTTGTTTTTTGGTTGAGAAGTTGAAGGAAAATACCAAGATGGGGCTGTTCCTCCCTTCTATGTTAGCTTGAACATACATGAGAAAATTTTACACAATGCCATGTTAGACTCAGGAGCTTCACACAATCTAATGCCCAAGGTGGTAATGGAAAGCCTAGGCTTAGAAATTACTAAACCATACAAAGACTTGTATTCCTTTGACTCAAGCAGAGTCAAATGTCTGGGTTTAATTAAAAATTTGTGTGTTAACTTATCCCAAATCCCTGCTAAGAGTTTAGTCATGGAAATAGTTGTAGCTGACATTCCCCCTAAGTATGGCATGCTCTTATCAAGATCTTGGGGAGCCAAACTTCAGGGAAGCCTTCAAATGGATCTGTCTTACGCCACCATCCCTGTTTTTAACCAAAACAGAAGACTATACAGGGAATCTCACATGAGGTACATGGTGAGAAACATAGACAAACCAAAAAACCCTCCAATCTATTCTATTCAATTGAGTTTAGATTCCTTTATCTTATGTAACGAAGATGAAATCACTCAACAAGATAAGGAAAACATAAACCCAATCAGTTCGCCAGAACAATCAAATCTTCCCTCGAATCAAATTCAAAACATTGAAACTCAACAACAACAAGAAAATAAAAATGAGTCTAATATACTTTGGACAATAAACTTTGATGAATCCTGTAATAAAACAAGTGCAGGGGCAGGTGTTTGGATTCAAAATACAAATCAATTTTTTTCATACAAATTATATTTCCCATGCACTAACAATATTGATGAGTATGAAGCACTTCTCCTAGGCTTACAATTGCTTAAACAATTAGAAGCCCAGAGGATATCAATCTTAGGAGATTCTGAACTTATCATAACACAAATCAAAGGAAAATACTCTGCTAGAATCTGAGGCTCGGGGAATATCGGAATGTTGCCCTTGATTTATTGAAAACCTTTGAAAAGTATGAACTTGTTTTCATTCCTAGAGCACTAAATCATCTAGCAAATGAACTCGCTTTTAATGCGAGCAACTGCCAGATACCTGAGATAAATGAACAACTTAGCGTAAAGGTAAAACAAAAGCCTGTTGTGCCTGATAACAAAGATCACTGGCAAGTATTTGACTCTGAAAAACACATAGATGATTTCTTAAAATTAGAAAACGATTTCGACATACCAATAGCAGAATCCAGCCAAAAAGAAAACTGCTTGTATATTGAACAACTCCCAGAAGTTGAAATGACATATTCTACTGATATAAATCATTATGAGAATCCTTTTGAAGCAGAGATAATTGACAACGTAGAACAAGAAGACTTGGAAGTTTTACAATGCAAAAATAATAAGATCCCAAGAGGTCTCACACCTTTAGAACACCTTTTTGATTTTAACGATGTAGCCAAAGAACCGAGAATAGAGCCTATGGAAACAAATGTAGAAGAGCATAACATAGGCAGTCTAGTAGAACCCAAGATGATCAAACTGTCTAGCACTCTCCCAACTCACATAAAATTTCAATACATAGAGCTGTTCAAAGAGTTTAAAGATGCTTTTGCTTGGGGATACAAAGACCTAAAATCGTATGATACCAGCATCATCCAGCATAAAATCCCTTTGAAGGAAAATCAAAATCCTTTTAAACAAAAACTAAGGAGAATAAACCTTGTTTTATTACCTTTAGCTAAGGTAGAGATTGAAAAGATTCATGCTGCTAGGATCATTGTACCAATTAGATATTCAGAGTGGGTATCAAACTTAGTTTCTATTAGAAAGAAAACAGGGGAAATCAGGCTCTGTATTGACTTCAGAAATTTAAACAGAGCCTCTTTAAAAGACAACTACCCCTTACCCAAGATGGACCATATACTTCAAAGGGTAGCTGGGTCAAAAATGATATCCCTCTTAGATGGGTTCTCGAGTTACAACCAGGTGTTAGTGCTCCCAAGTGATCAAATCAAAACTTCTTTTACCACACCTTGGGGCACCTTTATGTATGTCAAAATGCCTTTCGGATTAATGAATGCAGGGGCCACCTTCCAAAGGGCCATGGACATAGCCTTTTCTGAAGATATTGGCTATTTCATAATCATTTACTTTGATGACATAACCGTTTTCTCAAAAACTGATGAGGAACATTTGATTCACCTAAGAAAAGTTTTTGAGAAGTGTAGGAAATTTGGCTTATCTCTGAATCCTAAGAAAACACTCTTCGGTCTCGAAGAAGGTAAACTTCTTGGTCACATAATTTTAGAAGAAGGAATCAAAATAGACCCTACAAGGATAGATGGCATATTGCAAATCAGCCATCCAAGAAGCCTCAAAGAATTACAATCTTTCATTGGAAAGATTAATTTTTTGAGAAGGTTTATCCCCAACCTTGCTGAGCTATTAAAAAACATTACAAACATGCTTAAGAAATATGTAGGTGTAAAATGGACTTTACCAGCTAAACAATAATTCGAACTGGTCAAAAAAGCTCTTACTCAAACACCAGTCTTGATTAGTCCAGATTTCACCAAAAACTTTTATACATTTTCTTTTGCATCTGAGCATAAAACAGCTGTAGTATTACTTCAAAATAATGACTTGGGGCAAGAACAACCAATATCTTTCTTTAGTAGGGCCTTAAGAGATGCTCCTCTCAAATATAACATCATGGAGAAGCAAGCCTTAGCATTAGTGAAAGCATTAAAGGACTTTAGGGTCTATATTTTACACTCTCACATAATTGCTTTTGTTCCACATACTGTTGTCAAGGACATTCTAAGTCAAGACCCTGATGGTAAAAGGGGAAAATGGATTGCAACTATTCTTGAATATGACTTAGAAATCAAGCCCACCAAACTAGTTAAAGGGCAGGGATTAGCAAAACTTATGGCTAAGTCTAACTTCCAAGCACTAGACATCAATATGGTAGATTTGTTGGAAGAAATAGAAGAATCTACTGCTCCTTTCATTGAAGAAACATTTCTGAATTTTCCTTGGTATGCTAAAATTATTTATGTGCTTTTATATTTGAATGCCCCTCCTTCTTTGTCTAAAACTAAAGCTAGTTTTTTGAAAAAAAAATATTTGAGTTATTACATCTTAGATGGGGTATTATATTGGAAAAATGCTGTTGGAATTTTGCTTAAATGTTTACTTGAAGATGATGCAGGAAAGATCACGCATGAGTTGCATGAAGAAGAATGTGGAGGACACCTCTACTGGAAGGCCACAACAAACAAAATTCTTAGATCCGGTCACTATTGGCCTACCCTTTTCTCAGACACTCAGAAGTTAGTCATGTCTTGCCATAAGTGTCAAATTTTTTATGGCAAGAGAAAACTCCTTCCTTTACCCTTACATCCTATCAGAGTTGAGGCACCTTTTCAACAATGGGGTTTAGACTTCATTGGGGAAATTCACCCATCCTCCTCAGCCCAACATAAGTGGATCCTCACTGCCACTGACTTCTTTACCAAGTGGATAGAAGCTATTCTCTCTAGAAATGCTAATGACTCTGTCATCATCAAATTTCTTGAAATAAATGTCCTATCTAGATTTGGTTGTCCTAGAAAAATCATAACAGATAATGTTGCTGCCTTTAAATCTAAGAAAATGGTTTATTTCTGTTACAAATATCACATTACCTTGGGGCATTCTACTTCCTATTATCCCCAAGGAAATGGATTAGTTGAATCTTCCAATAAGAGCCTTATCAATATCATCAAGAAGCTATTGGAGCAGAATCATAAATCATAGCATACTAATTTGGTTCATGCCTTATGGGTTGATAGATTGACTACCAAAAAGTCAATTAATATGTCCCCTTATCAGCTGGTCTATGGCATGGATGCAGTTTTTCCCACCTCATTAGGAGTTCCTGTCATGAAACTCCTTCAAGAAGTGCATATTGAAGAGAATGATATGCAGAGGAGAATTAACCAAACAATCCATTTACAGCAGACCAGAGAAGAAGTTTATGAAAGAACATAGTTAGTCCAAGAAAATATCAAGAAACTATTTGACAAGAGGACTAAGGCACAATTTCCAAGTTGGAAATGTTGTTCTTAAGTGGGATTCAAGAAGGGAAGAGAAGGGAAAACATGGTAAGTTTGAGAACTTGAGGAAAGGGCCCTATATTATTCATGCTGAGAGGGGTCACAATGCATTTTTTTTTAAAGAATTGAATGGAAAAGATCTATATGGAGGTCCTGTCAATGGCAGGATGGTAAAGCATTACTTCTGCCAGGAATCATGAGTTTCAAAGCATTCTATTTTCATTGTAAATATCATAGTCTGAACGTTGCATTCAAAGTTATAAAAATAAAAATACAAAAACAGTAAAAGAAAGAAAAGAGGGCAAATTGTAAAAACAATAAAGGTACAGCCCCATACCAAAAAGAGAAGCAAAATTTGAAACTGTGCAAGCTCAAATACCACTACTGAAACACACTTCTAGTTAGCCATACATCCTAATCATGGCTAATTTGTTTTAAATTGACTGCTGATAGGTTAGTGAATTCGATTCGCCAAACAACTTAATCTTGGCTTATCAGTAGTTAGATTAGGTTAGAAATTAAAGGTTCAAACATGCTCAAAATCTGAACCTTAGTTCTCAAAGAAAAGAATGACTCTAATCTGTTTCAAATTCTAAGTCAAAACAGAAGTAAAAATGGTTCTAATCAACTCAAAATCTGAACCGGAAAACAGAGCTGAAAAAGGATGAAGGAAGTGCTTTGAACTTTCAGATCTTATGCCTTCCATTTTGATTTAAATTTCTGCAAAATAATGTCTATGTGCAACTTGTTTTTATGCCATAGATCAGCTACAAGGTAGACTGTTTAAATCCTAACTTGTATGCTTTTAAATTTCTATTGTAGAATTTAGAGAATAAAAAATCTGTTAGACTGTTTAATCCTAACATATTACTAGATTAGGTAGAGAATCATATGAACTCAACTGTTTAATCTGAGTTCATGGAGAAATAAGGATAGAAATATATTAGATTTTATGCTTTTAAAAGAATAAAATTTTGAGAGAGAGTTTGCCAATCCAAGTACACTCTAAAGAAGAAAAAATGTTAGATCAGTAGGATTGGGTAGGTAGAAAGCTTGTGTTGATGAAAAATCTATTAGTTTTTCATGGCTGCTTATATTTTTTCAGAGAAAAAGAAGACCACCCAAATGAAGAAATATGGCCCAATCGATTAGGCACTAATCAGCCTCTAGAGAATGCAAGTCTGAAATTCTTGATGCCTTCCAAAAGGCACCATCCCCAAGTGGAGCCACTGTTAGCCACCTATAAAATCTGTCATATCAAGTGGTGGCTAAATGATTTTGGATAGCCTTCAAGAAACAATTTCATTGATAAAAATTTTTATGCTTAAATTCTTCTGATAATATCCTATCCTTTGGATAAATCGTCACTGCTTTTCCCCTTTTCAAACTCAGAAATTCTGTTGTCATTACATGAAGAAAAACTGCTGCAAAATCCCATTTTTTCCCCTTCCTTCATTCAAAAACTAACCTTCATTTTTTATCCCTTTATTCCCATGAAATTCCTTAGTTTTTCATGATTTCCCTTCTTCCCTTTATAATTTTCCCCTTTACAGAGTTTAAAACTTCTTTTTTGAACTCTGTCGAAACCACCAAATCCATTAAAAACTCTGAAAAATTTCATAAAAAAATAAGTTTTTATTACTAAGGACTTAAGCCCCTTTGGGCTAAGTCCTAAACCACTTCCCCACCATACGCCCTAGTGCTGGAACCAAACGCTAAACCCATATGGTGCTTATCGGCATCGGAATTTTTTGACGAGCGCATGTGTTTTGTTACATAAAACCTCCGATGCGATCAGCTCCCTTTTGTTATAACTCCTGATCCCATGCTTCCTCTGTAAAAAACCAAGAGTTATGCTCCCAAGCGCTTATCGCATCGGAAGTCTACATTGGGCACATTTTAAAATATGTTATTTCACCCCCCTCTGATTGCAATGGCCTAATCGCATCAGAAACTTCTGCGAAGACTCTTTTGATCGCACCATCGCATCGGCCTCCCCCGATCGCACCATCGCATCGGCCCACCTCCGATCATCCCAAAACCCCGAACGCCTTTTCAATGCATTTTTCTCCACCAAAGGTTTTTTAAACCTCTTTTCCTTGTAATTTCCACCATTTCTCTATAAAGTGACCCCTTCACATTATTATTGCCCCGATTGATCTTGACCGTCGATCAAAACAAATCTACGGCCTGGATTTAATCCTATGCACCATTCTTCCAACCACCCCCTTTGACCCCCGCAAGAAAAACTCCACCGTTGGATGCTTTCATCCAACGGCTGCGACCTAATACGCGACCTTTGAAGTATTCTTACCAAATAAACGCAGGATTTTATAATATTTGTGTGTTTTTTACAGGTTCTAATGGATTTCCAATATTTTAAAGGAAAATTAAAGCCAAAGGATGACGATCCTTCAGACTTTGTTTATTAAAAATTATCCATTCAAAGGGCTTAAACTCCACGTCTCATCAATGCTTCATGAAGCATTGATGCCATACGAGCCCTGTGCGGCCTGCACATCAACAAGACATAGTGTTACTAAATCACAATTAAAAGAGTATCAGTGTCTAAGACCTGCCACAGCAGAAACAAAAGATTGAAGACAAATTTGGGGATGATGGCTAAGATTGGTTATCAAAAGCCTAATCCCCCAAATTAAAACACAGTTAAAAGAAAATCACAAGTGTTTATCAAACAGAAAGGCCTCCACCGCCTCAACAGAGGAAAATTGATTCCTCTCAGCTACCACAGTGCCACCTGTAGCCACAAGCATTCAAACAGAGGCCGAAGTTATTGAGAAAAATCAGATATTTGCCTCAACGTAGCCGAAGAATTAATTATGCCAAAGGAATTTAATGTAAAAATATCAGCAGAGTTATTACATTCATGACACAGAGCCTCAAAAGTCAAAAAAATCTCCCACCAAGCTTAATCTTAAGTGTAAAACAATTAATATAGACAGAACATCTGCAAACTTCTTCATCGAGCCCCTCAAAGGCCGAGAAGTCATTAGTCTGTATTAATTGCCCTGGGAGATCTTTTATCAGATCTCACCTCCTCATTCTTCTATAAATACTTCTATAGAAGATGAGAAATTGTTGGTTGATTGATCACTAGTTGTAATACTAAAACTCTTTGAAATAATACATAGTCTATTGAAGTTGAAGAAGAAATTGAAGTCTCGGAAGCCTTGTTGATGTTGTTGCATGCTTGTTCCTGAGAAGGCTCTATCATTGGATCCATGAGCTTGGCTATTGGTGAAGTATTCTAAACTATTTAAATGTTTTTCTCCTATTTTCATTCTATTCCATAATTTCTTACTACAGTAGGTTGAAATTTTTAGGCTAAGAAATGACTCCTGGAAGCACCTTAGACCTGTTCATCCTTCACTATTTCATGTTTTCTTCTGCTGAGGTATTTTAGAGTCTTTAATCTCTCTCTTTAATCCTCATGCTTGTTTATTTCTATGATAGTTCAAATAAGATGGTTTCAGCATGATTTATGGTTCTCCCTTCTTGTCTGCTGCCACTTAAAGGCTATTATTGAAGTCTCCCTTTGAAGTATTTCTGCTTATAGTGAGCCAAGGAGGTCTGTTCTGATCTTGCCCTTTGTCCTTGCTTAAACAGTTGTCTTAAAGGTCTTTATAGTTTTAATCATAGATGTATTAGGTGTTCCCTCTTCTATGACTGTACTTATCAGTGAATCTTTTATGTTTTCTAAGTCATTTGAAATAAAATCTTTGAGGAAATAGGGTGTTCCCCGAATCTTAGATTTCATTTTAAAAGTTGTTTTGAAATCATTATTTTCTTAAAGGTGTGATTTGTAGAATTCATGGTTAGCCTTGTCTATCAAATAGCTCTTTATTGTTCAAATTGTGTTTTCAAATTCCCGTTGTTGAGAATTAAACTTCTCTTTCCCAATCATTGATGTCCATCTCATTCCAAAAACCAAAGGATCATGTGGCCAAGTTAGATTTTCCCTCTGATATCCCATATCCATTGATAAGTTTTTCATGACCTCTTTTTGACTCCATTGCCCAATGAAGCTACTACTTCCCCTTTCTACCTATCTTTCCTAGATCTTTCATATTCTTCTGTATCAATCCAACCAAAAAAACAAAAAAACATCTGCACTTAATAACTAGTCTAAAACCAATACTCTAAGCACACAAGATAAACCTTTGCAAACAAACATTTGAGAGATCCCTCTCTGAGAACAGGAGGACTAGATCCTGTAACTCTAAATATTGGTTTTGATGTTGCCTTGTCTTTTGATTTGCCAAACTATCAAAACACAGGACACCAACAGTTGCAACGGTTACTGAGCTGGTTGAACCAGCTTTTGAAATGGTTTTTGAGGGCCACCAAGTTGACCTTGTGAGAAAGGTTGGCATGATGGTTGCAATGAACCAGGTTGTCTCTGATGACCAGGTTGACTCGGAGAAAGACCAAAGGGTTGTCCTGGTTGCACAATGTTTGGACCATACTAAATGTGTGGCTGTGATTGAGGTGCAACAGGTTGTCCCTGTGACGGATAATTTTTCCCCCCAAGACCAAAAGATGATCCGGGTTGATTTAACGATTGACCCGAGAGACCAGAGGGTTGTTCGTGTTCGACCAAAGGCTGTCCTTGTAAAGGTTGGCCTTGTGGACTGTATGGTTGTCCCTATGGACCAGAAGTAGGGCCCTGCTACGTTAAAGGTTGTCCTTGTAAGCTAGAGGGTTGCACAGGTAGAGTAGGTCCTAGATGACTAATAGTCTGATAAGGATCAATAGGGGGAAAATAGACCGGATTACCATACACATCATAATGGTGCGGATAGATATACACGGGATTACCAACAACATCATAGTGATGGAATCGAGGATTAACAGGAACCTAAGACTGTTGAGAACCCTAAGAATTCTGCTACTGAGCAACCAACAAATATTCTTCAAAAGTAAGGCCACCAGTAATCACAGGAGTAGTGGAAATTGAACTAGAAGCCACACAAATCATTGGTTGAACTAGAATACAGGTGACGGTAACTGACGAACCAGGAGTCGAAGGTGATAGTTCCAATGAATGTAGGATCGAAATCGAAGGAGAAGTTACTATACTGGATTGCGCAATGGAGGCAACACCAGATATGATCTGACCCAAGGATCTATATCCAAGTGGAAGTGAGACTGACGGTGGTGAATATTGGGTGGAGGCATGAGAGAGATCTTCAAGAAAGAGTTGATAATCTCATGTGGAAACAAGCATTCCTTCACTGCCAACAGAACTAGAGGAATCCATATCTAAGTCTGCCGTAAGATCTTCGAAAAGACTACGGGGACTAGGAGGTACCGCAACAGAAACAAAAGGTGATCCAGACGTGAGAGGAGGAAATTCTCCTTCTTCCCCAAAACCAGACCAAGTGCTTGAAGGAGGCCAATTGAACTCAACCGGCTCTTCAAGTGGAGATCGAGTAGCAAGGGGTTGGATAGATGGTAAAATTAGCTACGAAAACTCAGCGGACCTAGTGGACTAAGGGGTTTCAAAAGAAACATCCGGAAAAGAACTACCACTAGGAGGTAGTGAGGACGAAAAAACTGGATGTTCCGCCACTTTGTTTGTATATTAGAACAAGAAGGAAAAGAGATAACCAATCGAAGGTGCCAAAACAAGAACCAAAGAAATCAATCAGGGCAAGCATGAAACTTTTAATGGGCATGTGATCATAGGTGATTAATTTTATAACATTGAAACCAAAATTCACTGTTTCATGTTTTAAGAGTCGAGAAACAGGAAAAAGATGACTCTATTCACTTTCAATTTGAAACGAGCGTGAAAGGAAAAGTGCTCGATGATCTCTTCTCTTGTCTAAAGAGTCACGAAAATATCGAAATGACTTCTCAAGAATTCTAAGTAAGAGGGTGTACCAGGTTTCCATGAACTTCTATATACACCTTGGTGATCAAATGAAACATAAATGACCAATGACTTGACATACGTGCAGGTAGTCTCCCTGAATGTTGTGTTCGGTGTATCATGGTTACAAGGTGGCAGAATCGGCTTCCTATGGATAAAAGGATTGTAACCTAGAGGGTTCTCCCTTTATATAAGCGATGGTACGGGGAGCACAAGTCCATACTAGCGATGTCTGAATCCAACAGGTGAGCGATAACTACTAGGTTTTAGGATGCCGGAACTCTTCTCTAGCCTAGACCACTAGAAATATTGTGTTAGGTTTCAATGTTGCCTTAGGTTCATTAAGTAAATTTTAAAGTTAACCTTGAATTAGGTTTCAATTTCTAGGCCCTATCGAATTTGGAGCTCAAATTCCTAAATGCAAACTATATGCAAATGAGCATCATTTCAATTCGATGAATGTTAGCTATAAAAAGGATATAAATCTTTCAAACAAGCAAGCAAAGAAAATGTGTCAAGAAACTTCTAATTCCCTTAATGCAATCAATCGAAAATGAAATTCCTTCCTAAATTGACAAATGCTAGTTATGTAAAGGAAAATTTCACTTTCGATGCAATAAAAGAATGCAAAGATATTTTTTGATTTTTCAATGAAATAAAGCACACAATGTACTAATTCAATGGAAAACAAAATAAACACTAGTTTGAGTTTTGTGAATTTAAGGTTTTGAAATTGAATGACTCAACCAAAGCGAAACATACACAAAAAATGCAAGCTAATGGAGCAAACTTTCAATTGAAAAAGAGAGTTTCCCAAAGTGACCCAAACAAGCAAAGTAATTGATGATCAAGTATTGAAGAAGAAGGACTAATCGAAAAAACGAAAATATAATTCAATCAACAAAACAAAAGGATCAAGAAAAACTCAATCTAATGACACGAAACGAGACTGATAACAATCAAAGAGACTTGTTCTCGAACAGAAGGCTCAATGTGAAAGAACACTTAGAAACCCTAAGGTCTTAAATGACACCGACAAGAAAATGGACAAACGGCTGAGGGAAACAAGTCTACAATAGTCAACACAGTCTGAAAGGCTTAAACACACTAAAAAATAACCCATAAGCAAGAAAAAATGACCAAATACTCATTAAGGAGGTCAAACCAAAACCCTCAAGGGTTGGCGTGACTGTAAGGCTGTAATTCGCGCCATACAGAGGTTGGCGCGAGTGCTAAAAGAGCAACCTGCGCTCAATCGGCGTGACTATCCAGACAAAAAACCGCGCTAAGCTGGATACCTATGGGAAAAATAGGAAAAACCATAACCTAATGAGCAGAGGTCAACCTTGACACTCTGGAGCTGAATAGAGGATGGAAACTTAAATAAACCAGGAAAAGACAGATAACTAAACCAATAATCAAAACTGACCCAACAAGATGAAATGACAAACTTGCACTAATCCCTAGTGTAGTCGCCAATTTGTTATGAAGGTAAATCCTCTATGTGGAAAAAGACGATCCCTCTAGCCCTAGGGTGGGTCTAGTAACAAAAGGACACACTAAAGTGTTGCTTCCTAGTTAATGAATGAACAAAAAACACGGTAGATTGACCTACCTTGAATCCAACGCTGTTGTCATTGCAGAAAGAGTAGTGGCCTCTCGCTCCTGCCATGGAAAATCACAATTCGTTCATTGTTATGCTCAGATACCTGCACATCTAACAAAGAACAAGAACAACATACGACAGAATAGTTTCACTCATAATTATTAGCCAGTGAAAGAGGGCTAAACATATCGCATCAAATAAACATCATAACACAATAGTGGAATCAAACAATAGTCATGTATATAAATGAATAGAAGGAAGAGTACAACCAATGCTTTGATGTCGCAATCTCCTCCAGCAGGGTTCAGGTGAAGCGTGTCTTAAATGTTGGTCAGGGAATTCAGACTCAAGCTCTCTCAGAAGTCTTCAACTCAAGCTCTCTCAACATAATCCTTCTTATTCTATCTTCTCTTGCAGCTTAGCTATAGTATGTATAATTCTCCCAGTTTAGCTAGCAACTATTTAGCTAGCTTCTACTAAAAGAGATAGTTTCTTTTATAGAGGAAAAGGAGGAGGTTGGGATCCCTACAAAGGTGGGAGGGAGTCCTAACCTTTAGGAGAGTTCCAAGGGAGGTGGAAACTACTAACTAAAGGAAGGAGTCCATGGTTATTTCAGTTCAACCACTCCCAATGACTCATCCTCGAGGTGGTTGGAATGGAACCTTTGCCTCTATTTTTAAAAAATCTTCCATAACAGCTTGGCGTGGGTGTCTAACTGGCATAGAGTGCCAACTGGCGTGAGCGCAGTGCTAAATTTCTCTGTTGGCATGAGGGTGTAACTGGTTACTTTCGCCAAGGAAAAAATATGGATTTTTATAGCTCTGCTCAGGGAAATGTCAACAAGAAGAATGTTGCTTTCATCAAAAGGGATGCAAGGATGGTGTTTGCAAAGCATGACACTGTTTATTGGTCACAGAAAAAACCCTCCAATGTGCGAGTTGGGGATTGCAGGGACAGTGACAAAATGCTATGTAACACTACCTTATTCAGTTCTTTACATATCCTTTTATAAACACAAAGTATTGCTATTTTATCATAACAAAAAAAATAAAACATGCCTAAATCAATCATTCAAGAGAGCTATGGTTGGGATTTTTTTGATCCATGCATGAATGCAGAAACTAATTGCTCTATTTATCACAAGGTCATTCAGAAAAAGCGTGCACGATCGAACCTGAATTGACCCATTTATGCTGAACTCAAATTGACCCAACACTTTCAGGCAGTCCCGTACTTAAGATGGCGTGAAATATTCCCTCGACCATAACTTCCTAATAATGTCGAATTTTGACAAACCGTTTTTTAGTTACCTGAATGAGGGTGCTCTGAACAAAACCCGCATGTTGGAATTTCAATATTCTTCACCATTTGATCAAAAAATCATATTTTCACCTACAACAATTTCGTACTCAACTATGCAGTAACTAGTTAAAATTGACTTGTGGAGACTTTTGGTAATAGAACTCTTCGGAAAATGAACTTAGTGAAACCATCATTAGTAAATCATGACTAAATCATCTCTAATCATTGAAAAACTAATAAAACTAATGATAATCAACCATGAGGCATAGGATGTGATTTAGCGATAAATGATGGAATTATGACGTGAAATAAGTTTAAGGGTGTCAAAATTTAGGTTATGAATATTGGTAATATGCGATGAACAAATGGGCATATATGAGGCTCAATAGGAAATGTGAGGGATTTGGTACCAACGGGTGAATGCCCTTAATTCGGGACACTGTGTGACTAAGTGATTAGGCTCTTCGCACAATTCACAAACTAGATCGGGCAAGTGGCCTCTGTTTTCTGTCTTTGGTCTGTTGGAGTGACCGTGTATGAGCAGGATGTAGGCTCCTCTTGTAGTTATAGTATGGTTCTAGGCTCTCCCTCATCCATTTTCATGGGTGGATTTGAGGGATCCTGCTGGTATGATTTCTCTAGGGCTTGCAGGGCATCCCTATATCGTGGCATCTCTGGGCAATGATGGGTGTAATGCCCATAACGGTTGCATATGGCGCATGCCTAGTTGGTGTGCAATGCTTTCCCTTGATTTTTCATGGCATCTTCCTTTTTATGTGAACTTGAGGTCATGCCAGTTCTTTTGGTGCTTAGAAGAGGTTTTAATTCATCTAACTCCAAGAAAATATTGGTAGGATGACCTACAATATCACATAATGTGCAAGGTTGTAATGCCCTAGGTATGTTGGGATTTTCGATTTTCTTCCTTTTTTTTTGGTTTTCTTGGTTGCTTTAGCTGGCACTACTACGAGAGTTCCATTAACCAGTGTAGCCTCCTAAGGGGTGATAGGGGTTATCCCTATAGAAGTGATGTCAGGACTTCCCAACATGGCTGGTGGGACCAAATACTAGACAGGTATTGCAAAAACCATGTTCAACAACATACTAGTCGACAAGAATTGCTTTGACACAAAACTAGGTGGGGGGTATAAAAATGGGGTTTGGGAAATGGCGTAGGGTAGGAAAGACGTGTCAGTGGCTTTGGTCTTCGTACTACTAGTCTCCATATCTGGGCTAGTCTCGGTGTTTGATGATAGCATCATGCACACCAGTGCCCTCGTTGATTTCTGGGGCTTCCTCTGGTATGATAAGGGGATCTCCTAGGATTGATTCTAGGATCGATGATGGTTTGAATTGACCGGGGCCAAATTCATGGTACTGCATGAGTGATTTTGTATTTGTGTCTATGAAAGGTAGAACGAGATCGAGAGTCGTCATGGGTTTCTTATCATAGTATGTAAGTTGGTCAACAGTGATGATTTGATCTTCATGGGGGAATATCATCACCTGAAAGAAAAAGGATGCTATTGCAGTCATGGCATACATATAACTTCGCCCGAGGAGTATATTGTAGTCAAGATGTGCATCTAAGACTTTAATGTCTATAAGTACCTTCTTTATGGCCAAGTTTATAGGGACATTCTGATATAGACCAATGGGAGCTGAAGGTCGACCGTCATATGCTCTAAGTATGATGTCGGATGGTTTCAGTTCATGTGATCCCAACTTTTTACAAACAGATTTGGACATGATGCATGTAGATGATCCTTCGTCAATGATGCATTGGTGTATGGTGATATTTTGGACTGACACCAATATCTGGAAGGTGACTAAAGAAGGAAGCTTGGAGGTGGCTTTGTCTAGGTCAAAAACCATTAGGCATGAATCGAAGGGGTCAATTGCACCTATTGCAGAAAGCAAGGCTTTCCGCTATTTTGGGCATCATCGTAGGACTTCTAAGGCTGACATGGCAACAGGTGATTGTGCTAAATCATACACTATGTTGTAGTTATGGGAAACTTTTGAGTGGTGTCCTATGTGTCTGGTTGGCCCCTTAACTGCATTTAGAAGGGGCTCAATAGGTACTTTGGATATGTTCAACAATGCAGTAGATGCACTCATGCTCGTACCTAATGGGTTGGTGTCTGGATGGGCATCATAGTTCCCGTTCCTTGATTGGAAGAACATTTCTTCGCCAGTCATGAAAATTTCGTGGCTACCGCTCCCGTTATCATTTTGGGGTATTTGATGTTGTTTCGTGTTAACCACTCCTTGGTGGGGGGAGGGCTCTTGGATTATAGTGGTTTTCTGTGTAGGTCCCCATTCTCCACGGTTACTCTGAATTTTTTTCAGTTCAGGTATTTCGAGACAGTGGTGAGTGTAATTATTGTACTCACCACATATGGCACAAGAATGGTTTGTCCTTAGGCTGGACCTGTTGTTTTTCCCTTGGGAGTTGTTGTTTAGCTCCAAGTTTTGATTTCAGTTGGGGTTTCCCCCAGACTGAGATCACGGAAGGAATTTCTAGTTACTGCCCCCTGTCTAGAATCTTCCTTTTGTTTATTTGTAGGCTTCTTTCTTGCAGCATTAAGAGGATTATTACGGTTCTCCTAATCATAAGATTGGTGTTGCTGAGCTTGATATAGTTGCACTAAGTTCACCGACGCATTGTTCTGCGGTGGTGGATTTTGCGCGGGGAAAGGAGAATATTAGTTTCCTTGTCCCTGGTTGGTGTATGGTTGTTGGGGGGAATCTATTCCATCAACATTCCTAGTTGAGTATTGGCTTCCCTGCGAGGGAGGGTATGAGCCTCCCTACTATTGGTGGTATGATGACATCGTATTCATCATATTCTGCATTGGTGTAGATTGAATTTGGTGGTAGCTTGGTTGCGTCATGTTCTAGGTAGAATCATACGAATATCCTGGGTACTGGATACTGCTGCCTAGGTGACCTTGGGTTAATGACCCGATCAAGCCGTCTGCGGTATTCGATGTGCCTGGAAACTCTCTATAAGTTTCCAGGCACAGGGCATTTGGTAGGACATTGTAGATATATCTTGACTGGGTATAGATGAGTTCGAGTTGCTGGGCTTTGCAAATGTTGTCCTCCTCGGAGGTAGGTCCTTGTGTCGCCACATATTTTGAGATCTCTGTTGTGAGAGTTTTCAAAAACAATTCGAGTAAAAATCTATGATCGAGTTTTGCTTTGCACAATCTACGACATTGCCGCCATTCATGGAGATGGTCCGAGAAATGGACATTTGAATTTTGTCTAAAATTAGTCAGCAACTCCATCCCCGAATCATGGTGGATGGGTAGCTAAAAATAATTGAGGAACGTGGTAGCGAGTGCGCTAAAGGCTCCATACGAAGCATAAGGTTTCTCAACATACCTTTTCATAGCAAGCCTAGTTAGGGTGTGCTGAAACAATCTCAGTCGAATATTATTGTTAATAATAGTATTGGATAAACACCAAAGGTGGAAAGTCATAATATGATTTCCAGGGTCTTTCGCTTTCTTCCCTTCGAATTTTGGTATGTCTGAGGGGAGCTTTGTGGGCGTGGGGGGGCAATTAGGGCTATGTGTAATGCGGTATTTAGTTAGCTTTGATATATCTCGAAGGTTTAATGATGCTAAAAAGGGTGAATGAGTATTGACTACCATTTTGTACTGTAGAAATGCAAGTTTCTGAGTGTAATGGTTTATGGGGGATGCCTGGGGAATATTACCCTGTGATGTACCATGTTGTGTGTTCTACTGACTCCCCGAAGGGGTAGTGCTCCTCTGCCCTCCAAGAGTTGTGGAAGGAGTTGAGTGTGGTGACCCTGTTGGGGTTTCCACTAGTGTGGTGTTGGGTGACCCTTGGGGATTTCCAACCAAAGATTCCCTAATAAAGGATGAATCGATAAAGGTGGTGGTGTGTCATCTTTGACACCTAAATGGAAAAAGACCTAACACTCCTCCCTCTAATGGGGGGAGGTCCAAAAAACTCCTAGATCGACGAGGTCCTATTGGGTCCGTTATGGTGTCAAATAGCTTAATCTTGGAAATATTTTTGGTTTAATGAGAGAAGGAAGATTGTTATGAAAGAGAATATGATCACATTTAAAACAAAGAAAAAAAATAAGAGGTAAGTATTCCTTTAGATTAATGCTATGTCATCAAGCAAACAAAAAATATGGTTTGGTTGTTTTGCGTATGATACTCAAAAGCTTAAATAGACCTAATCATCCTTACACTCTCAAATGTAACTGGGCCTTGTGAAGATGTCTTCTGATGGGTACTGGGGCTAACATCTTGAAAGAATTGGCGACGCCTTCCAGTAGTTGAAGAATCGACCAAGGTAATGGTAAGAGGATCTAGTGCTACCTGCACTTTCACCTATAGGGAAGGATGCCGTAGATTTGGCTACTAAAGTACCGTCGTCCCATGTGAGTGTTCGAGTCTTGAAGTTCTTGGTATTCAACTACCAGTACCAAGAACTAGATGGGTCAGGTAGCCCCAAAAAGTATCACACACATTGGGCCTAAGCTTAACCCCCTCTGAAACAGGTCTCTGGTAACGCTTGGGTATTCTATTCCGTGGGCGGATAGATGAATTTTAAGCTCCCTAAAAGGTCAACATCTATGTTTCAAAATGTAGAATGACCACGACGACTTATTGGATGCCTACCCCCGATGGTCCTAACCTGAACTATAATTTCTTTTCTGGCCTTTGTGGGGCAAATTTAGTGAGTTTGATTAGTGGTTATTTTTAGAGAGTCTAAATTTTCTTAGGGTGTGCCTCAGTGAAGTAACTGTAAGAAGATGACAAAGGTCCCAACAAACTGGATTCCTTTTGGTCCATTGCTTACCGATGCTTCGTGTGTGCTTTGGAGTGTACAATCACAAGTGTTATGAGATGTGGATATGCAGTGATCATTTACAATCCTTCTCTAATTACTTTATGTGTGATTGTTCCTTTCAAAAATAAACAATGTGTAGATTTTGGGCCACTTACACCTTGCTTAGTTAGAATAATTTTTTCACTATAGGGAGATGGAAAATTATCTTAAGAAAGCATTCATATGCTTACCCAAGCCCACCGTGAGGTGCAAGGGTGGCATAGATTACTTGCCTTCTTTTCGATAGTTTGGTCTTGGTCTCGAATCCTAATGCAAAAATTGAACTAATCTAATGCAAAATATGAAAAAACGAGAATTAGCTAAAGATGTGTGAATGTATGGGCCACTTAGTTTTCTACTAATTACTCTATGTGTTTGGTATCTTTTACCGGCAAGTGGTTTGTTCAAATAACATATGTGGATTGAAGGCCACTTACTTTCCCCTACTTAAACTATGTGTGATTTGCAATGATAAAAGACTAAAATTAAAACAAGCTATTTACTAAGCTAGAATCTAGCAAAAAGTGTCCTAACCAATCATGAAATACCAGGGCACAGTGATGGAAAATTTCTTATGGGTTGCCAACACCTTACAACTGCAAAAAATTGAGAAAAAACATTGAAAATTGAGCTCACTATGTACCGAGCAGCTTATCTTCACATAGTCGTGAAGACCACGCGTCTATTTGAACTATATGCATGGATTGTAGAGGCTGAAAAAATCCACCTTCTATGAGCTAAATTTCTCACTGAGGGTGACTAAAAAGTGTTGAGAGGAAGCAGGAGTGATTTTGCAGCAAGTCTGAGCAGGAGAGAGGACCTGCATTAGCAACCATTAGCTCAAAAGAAAGAATCTAGTGGAGTCTCCATTCCTATTGTAGTGTATTTGATGCATGGGTAGACGAAATACACTATGCTTAATAGGGAGGCTGCCTTCCTACAAGCAAGTCACAGGTCAATTGGTTTGTCAAACGTTAGTGGAATAAGTTCAACATGTAATAAGATAAGTTAAATGGAAACATAGCATGCTACATTAAAAGAATAAATAAAAACAAAATATCATGTACAATACCATGCTAAATTGAGCAAACATACTAATAATTCAACAATGGAGAGCTCTCTCCATTTATTAGGTGTTGGTGGTAGTAGAAGATAGAATTCTAAATCTCTTGTAATGGATCCATAGAGCTACAGAGCTCCAATATCCAAGACAAGGGGATCTCTTTCCCTCAAGCTTTCAGCAAGCCTCTCTTCCCTTTGAAGGATGTTATATCGATGGACACGTGGTGAACTCTTCTCCCTTGGATTGAGGTGTTGGATGGCTAACAGATGAATCCTTCCAATCCTCTTGCTGCTCGACAACACAAGCTGGTTTGCTTCTGAGCAATTTTGCTAGCATAACAATTTGTTCTCATGTTTCTCTTCCCATGGCCAACTTTTATAGACAAATTTCAAAATTTCCCTCCCTATCTTGGTACAAGATGGATGTTGACACAAGAGTGGGGGTATGATTCCTTTGTGTTTTGCACTAAACCCTCAAGGTGGATCAAAGGCGATTGTTCTTCGATAGCTTGAGTGAGAATATTTTTCTCCAAGTGTGCCAAGTGGGATGGTAACTTTCCGCATCCTCAGGACTGCAAGACTCTTTTAGGGATAGCCGCGATGATCTTCACGACTATCAAAGAAAAACCCGCAATGATCGCCTAGGTTCAGTTCTTCCTATGCCCAGTTTAATAAATTTGCCTACTTGACCTTAGGAAAAGTTAATTTTTTCAGCTCTTGTAATGTATTTCTTCCCTGTAAACCTTTATCTGTACCTTTTTCTTGAAATTTTCTAATGTCTTTTGTTTGTATGATTTTGTAGTGTTAATAGCAAGAATTCAACCTCAAGGAAGCCAATTATTACCTTCGAGCTGAACATCTCGAACTTCGAGACACATCTTGGAGTAAAATTTGGGTGGCCTCTCACTGGGCGAAAATTTAAATGTTTGTGTGGTTAATTTTGCATAGGAAAGTGGTAACCTGGGAGAATTTAGTTAAGCAAGGGATGCTTGGCTCATCATGGTGCTACCTATGTGAAAGGGAAGAAGATATCCTTAACCACCTTATGAATACATGTAATTACACAGAATCTCTGTGGGATTGGTTTATTATCATCTACAGACAAACTAATAGAAACAAGGAAAGTATACATGAAATAATTAAAAAATGGCGATTGCAATATACCAAGAATGAAGTGGTGAACATGACCTGGAACCTAATTCTGAGATTTATCCTCTGGCCAATTTGGAAGGAAGACAACCGCCTAATATTCCATGATAAAAAGCTCCCAATTGCAAACCTAATGGAAGAAATTCATCATCAGCTTAAGGAAACCATCAATAATAGAAGAATTCAAACATCAGAGGAACAACCACCCCCTAAGAAAGAGAGATTTTTTAATTTTTTTTAACCCAAATTACCTAAGGGGTATGAACCATGGACCCAAAGAAAGCCCTATAAGGTTGGGCTCTACAATGTGGCAGGCTCCTCCAGAGGGTTTCTGGAAATTGAATTTCGATGGAGCGTCCAAGGGTAACCTAGGAAAGGTTGGAGCTAGTGGAATCATTCGGGACTGGACAAGTAAAATTCAAAGGATATACTTCATCAATATGGGGCAAGCCACAAATAATGTAGTAGAGTTCCAAGCCCTAGAGTAGGGGTTGGAAAAGTTGCGATGAGAGAGAATGGTGAATGTAACAGTGGAGGGGGATTTTTCATTAGCTATCCAAGCGACACGTGGACTGCAATGTGGCTCTCAGATGAATAAGGTCACAAATAATTGGTGTCTCACCCAAATAATCCAAAGGATTAAGGACTACTTGGAGGAGTTGAAAATGGTGGATTTTTCCTTAGTAGGATGCTTGATTAATGCATTGGCGGAAAAAGTGGCAAACGAAGCGATCGAGAGTACCAAGTTGATCACTAAGCTGACTTTGGAGGACATGGTGGAAAAAAAACTAAAGGAAGACTATCGGGCACTAGCAGAGAGAGATCAATCCATGTCAGAAGAATGAAGCGACAAACACAGGGTGGGTCAGGATGAGGGAAGCAACCCACTTGGTGAAATGAATTTTTAATAATCATCATGAGTCAAGAAGTAGTGGTTGTCAGG